>SJYC01140068.1:0-49548 GCA_006408675.1 Madoqua kirkii | reverse complement strand
TCTCTCTCTCTCTCTCTCTCTCTCTCTCTCTCTCTCTCTCTCACATATACACACACACACACACAAACACATACACACAACACCTTTCAGTATAACTGCTCTAAATACCTCATATCTTTCTACTGACAGCTGCATCTTCTGCTAAGGGAAGTGGCCCCCAACACACACGCAGCACTGAGAGAGCTTCTGGGCTTTCCAGCTAGCATCTGAGGCTCTGAGGTCCCTTCTGGCACTCATCCCTTCCCTGTCCACCTCCACAAAACTGTGACAACATGCTGACAACAGAGGCTGGCCATCCGAGGAACACTGTTTCCTCAAATAAGACTGTTTTTATCCTCTGGTGTACAGAGGAATTGTTATCATTCACCTGGTCGGGGGAACTAAAGTTTCTCTCTCCTTGCTGCTTAAGGCCACACATGTTTCTTGTTCTCTTTTTCCTATATTTTATTTTTTTAATATTCCCGAAGTATAGTTCCTTTGCAATGTTGAGTTAGTTTCTCCTATACTGTGAAATCAATCAGTCATGCCTACACCTATATTCCCTCACCTTTGGTCTTCTTTCCAATTCAGGTTACCATGGAGCATAGGGTAGAGTTCCCTGTGCCATACAGTAGGTTCTCATTAGTTATCTATTTTATACAGAGTATCAGTAGTGGATACATGTCAGTCCCAATCTCCCAATTCCTCCCACCTCTCCTTCCCATCCAGACATTTGTTCTCTATTTCTGTGCCTCTGTTTCTGCTTTGCAAATAAGATCATTTATACATTTTTCTAGATTCCACACACATGTGCTAATATATGATATTTGTTCTACATGTTTCAAGAAAACTTGCTTATCTTTTTTTCCTAGGATGCTGATCCACATAGGTCTGACAGCGGAATATCATACATATGAGTTTTCTAAATATCTTGGTTATTATAACACTTTATTCTGCTGAACAGTCCAAGTCAGTGAGAAATTTTTAGAAAAACTGGGACCAAAATCTTGGAAAAGTCTGAAGCTGACCTAACATTGCCAGAGGGACTGGTGACTTCTCATGATTCTCTTTGCTGTGGTTCTGTCTCTTATACACATACCAGTTGATGATTGTTTTATGTATTTATAATTGATCCACATATGTCATCTTCAGTTAAGTAATGCAACTCCTCCTTTTCTAAAAACAATCTCAAAATGAATCAATAGGTATTTATGTATCATCTGCCACAAGATCTAACTCCTAATTTTAAGAGATGTACAGTCAAGACAGAATGAAAAATTATCAGGCATTAAACTCAGAGCAGGGCTGAACAGGGTATAAGTAAGTAAAACATTACAAACAGAACTAAATGCAGTAACAATAATACAGCCAATGAAATACATTTGCAAAAAATAACCCACTGTCCCAATGTCCATTTAAACTATCTAAGTTAATCATATAAAAAGGAAAGAGGTTTTAGAAACTGGAAGAAAATGAGTAACTGAAAAATCTAAAAGGGCAAAGAATAGAACAAAAAAATTTGCACTCACAGAGACGTTTGACAGTAGAGAAAGAAAACACTGCAGATGTTACTGAAATTCTATTTTCAAATACTTTAAGGTTAGTGAAACTCAAAACACCATAATGCACTATCTATGTAAGCTGAATAATAAAGGCAGAGATAAAGAATCCCCAAGAGATAATAAAAAAAAGAAGTGTGAGTACTTGAAAAAACACATTCAGGAGATCACTTAGTGCTGAATTAACTTGTTTGCTTAAGTTCCCCATTTTATTCATTTTCAATCAAAAAAAATGTTCATTACAGGATGCAGCTAATTTTCCATCTTTTAACTTAATGTACTAAAAGTTTTACATAAAAAATTTCATTTGTCAAAAGCCAAACATCTGCACCCTTGATTACGGCCCTACTATTGAGACTCTGGTTTTTCAGGTACCATATGTCACAGTATTTCATTTCAGCTCAATCTTTGTTATGCACATGGAGGGAGGGAGCTGTCTGTATGTGTGTGTGTACACTCACACAAGGGTGCACAAGGAAGAAAAAGGCATCTGGTATCTAGAAAAAGAAAAGGAACAGAAGGCCTGGTAGGAAAAGCAATCAGATTTGTATGTGAACATAAACTCAGCCACACAGACAACCACTCACAATTGCCAACAATGACACCCTGTGGGGTCACAACTTAGAGCTTGTATAATATATTTAAAAAAACATAAGAGGAGGCAAGAGCAATAAGAAGACTTTTTAAAGGAATGTTTTAATGTATAATTATTCTATAAATAAAAAGTGGCAAAGCAAAAGGAAAAAAGATAAAACATATATGTTCCAAACAAAAATAAATTCTAAACAAAGTTTTCATCAAATATATAACCCGGCCCTCCCTCACCTGGTTCCACCCACACACCCATACATTCCCCCAGGATCTTCCTGGCTTTCCCAGCCTCAATTAACTTAGATTGCCAGCATGTGTGCCTCATCCTATTAATGAGGGCTTAATCTTTCTTGTCTAAATTTAAATAAGACAACCCAGCAAAGAACAATGGGCCTGGAGTCAAGGGACCCAAGTTATGGCCACAGCTTTTTTTCTAATTAGTTATGCAACCTGGTCCAATTTACTGCACACCTGCCTTCTGAAAGGCAAGAGTGGCTCCTCTCCGATTTCAGTCTCCAACCTGAAAGGTGAGGACTGGAAGCCTGCCTTCTCTCAGGTTCCACAAAGCTCCGGCAGAGAAGTGAAGGCAAATTAGTGACCCCACTGCCACCTCTCATCTGTCCCCGCGTGAGTTCTGTGTCCCAGGGCAGCTGGAAGAGAAAGCCAAGAGAAGAGGTGCACGCTGCGCTAAACCACTCCAGTCATGTCTGACTCTTTGCAACCCCACGGACTGACTGTAGCCCGCCAGTTCCTCTGTCCATGGGGATTGTCCAGGCAAGAATCCTGGAGTGGGCTGCCATGCCCTCCTCCAGGGGGTCTTCCCAACCCAGGGATCGAACCCAAGTTTCTGGCATTGCAGGCAGATTCTGTACTGTCTGAGCCACCAGAGAAGCCCTCCATGTATATCAAAGAAAGGTAAATCAGTCCTCAAGTCTTGGCTCCTCAAGCCTGCTTTGTGCTAAGAATCATTAGGCAAACTCTGGAGACTATCTTTTTTTTTTTTTTTAAGTGTAAGATGGGCTTCTTGTCTTCAAAGACAATGTGCCCTTATAGAACTTACTATCTAGTTAAAAGGAAACTGTAACACACGTGAAAGAAAAGAGAGCAGGGAAGACTCACACTGAAGTGATGTATTTTGGAAGGGAGAACTTCATGTTATAATTAGGTAACAAAGACTTCATAGTAAGATTTCACTCACTCAAGTATTTACTGACTGCACAATTTGTATCAGGTGCAGAAACAGGCATTGTTTCTGCTCTCCTGGAGCTTATAATCTAGTAGGAGACAGATACCTATTAGAAAGGCCCATGCTCCAACATGAGAGAGAAAGGGGGGAAATAATCTACTTAGGGAGCTCAGAGAGACCTCCCCAGAAGGGAAACTAACACTAAAATATAAGAACAGGAAGGCATTAAGCAGGTGAAGCGGAAGAGGCAAGACTATTCGAGACTGAGGATATAGCATGTGCAAAGGCCCTGTGGTAAGTAGGTGCTTAGCACATCTGAGGACATGAAAGTAGGCCACACAGCTAACATACAGAGAGCAAGGAACACAAACGATGCTCGGGAGCAAGCATGCTGAGTCCTGCAGGCCAGGGTAGCACTGTCACTGCGAGGTGGAAACATTCCTTCTGAAGGAATGTCTGACAGCTGTGTGGGGAAAGGAATGGAACAGGACAAGAGTAGATATGGGGAGGTGTTTAAGAGACAACTTCAACAGACCTGATTAGAAATGATAACAACATGCAAGGCCCAGGTAGTAGACATGTCTCCATGGAGATGGATGAGATAAAGATAAACAACTTTCTGATGAAGTGGATATGAGGGTGTGAAAAGCTGAAGTGGCCCAGGGCAGTTCCTGGGTTTCTGATGTGCTTAACAGAATGAATGACCGTGTCATTGACTGAGAAAGGAACACAGGAAAGGCAAGTTTGAGGACAGGATGATAAATGCCAAATGCCCTTGAAAGGGTAAGATGAGGACTTTGAATCTAGAGAACTAAAGGTTATTAGAGAACTTAGCCATTTTTTTCTGTTTGCAAGTAACATGGCTTTTATTTGTATTAATCTGCTTTCTATTGAAGTATAGTTAATTTACAATACTGTATTAACTTCAGGTCTACAGCAAAGTGATTCCATTATACACACACACACACACCACATTTATATATATATATATATACTTGTTCCTTTTATTTTCCACTATAGATTATTATAAGATATTGAATACATGTTGATATTCTATATTCAGACCTTAGCCACTTGCAGTGGAGTGAGAGGTCAGGTGATACATTAGAATGGGCCGAGGAGCTAGAAATCAGCAGTGCAGGGAACTTGCTGATCTCCAGTCGGCAAGTCTTCACTCGTCTGTGAGCATCTTCGTGGTTCCTATGTCATCTGTCCACTCATACAACACACAAGAACAAAGGACAGACACATTTCAGATATTTTCTGGAAACCAGTACTCTCTCCCTGGAACAGCCAAAAAGGTCAGAAAGGGCTAAGTTCAATTACTGTAATCTGAAATAAAGCACGAAATGATCTTCTTCTATCCCCTATCATCTCTCTGTAGTTCCTTCTCTCTTGTCTGTCTCTCTCGCTTTGTCTCTCTCTCTCTCTCTCTCTCTCTCTCTCTCTCTCTCTCTCTCTCATATACACACACACACACACAAACACATACACACAACACCTTTCAGTATAACTGCTCTAAATACCTCATATCTTTCTACTGACAGCTGCATCTTCTGCTAAGGGAAGTGGCCCCCAACACACACGCAGCACTGAGAGAGCTTCTGGGCTTTCCAGCTAGCATCTGAGGCTCTGAGGTCCCTTCTGGCACTCATCCCTTCCCTGTCCACCTCCACAAAACTGTGACAACATGCTGACAACAGAGGCTGGCCATCCGAGGAACACTGTTTCCTCAAATAAGACTGTTTTTATCCTCTGGTGTACAGAGGAATTGTTATCATTCACCTGGTCGGGGGAACTAAAGTTTCTCTCTCCTTGCTGCTTAAGGCCACACATGTTTCTTGTTCTCTTTTTCCTATATTTTATTTTTTTAATATTCCCGAAGTATAGTTCCTTTGCAATGTTGAGTTAGTTTCTCCTATACTGTGAAATCAATCAGTCATGCCTACACCTATATTCCCTCACCTTTGGTCTTCTTTCCAATTCAGGTTACCATGGAGCATAGGGTAGAGTTCCCTGTGCCATACAGTAGGTTCTCATTAGTTATCTATTTTATACAGAGTATCAGTAGTGGATACATGTCAGTCCCAATCTCCCAATTCCTCCCACCTCTCCTTCCCATCCAGACATTTGTTCTCTATTTCTGTGCCTCTGTTTCTGCTTTGCAAATAAGATCATTTATACATTTTTCTAGATTCCACACACATGTGCTAATATATGATATTTGTTCTACATGTTTCAAGAAAACTTGCTTATCTTTTTTTCCTAGGATGCTGATCCACATAGGTCTGACAGCGGAATATCATACATATGAGTTTTCTAAATATCTGGTTATTATAACACTTTATTCTGCTGAACAGTCCAAGTCAGTGAGAAATTTTTAGAAAAACTGGGACCAAAATCTTGGAAAAGTCTGAAGCTGACCTAACATTGCCAGAGGGACTGGTGACTTCTCATGATTCTCTTTGCTGTGGTTTGACTATAAGGTCAAATCTGCTCATTAATCACAGAAACTACATTAACCACTCTAATATTTAGCATATTTTCTTTTCCTCCACTTGTTATGGTTTTCTAATACTAGATTTCTATTTATCAGCACTGCCTTTTGATAAGAGAAGTCAGAAACTCTGTTGTCAAAGAGAAAGAGATATAAATACATAAATGATATAAATATAGAAATTAATCAACTAATCAATACGTCTACCCAGAGTTAGATACTATGCTCCAAGTTATTGCTACAGTAACATCAGGTCACTTCTGTTCTGTCACTGGATATGTAGATATGGAGACATATCCCAGTGCAGAGAAAATCAGGAGTCTACTGTGATTAGGGAACCGCCAGAAAAGCACTAGTTATTGTTCAGTCCCTAAGTTGTGTCCAACTCTTTGTGACCCCATAAATTGCTGCATGCTAGGTTTCCCTGTCCTTGACTATCTCCCTGAGTTTGCTCACACTCATGTCCACTGAGTCAGTGATGCCATCCAACCATTTCATCCTCTGTCGTCTCCTTCTCCTCCTGCCCTCAATCTCTCCCAGCATCAGGGTCTTTTCCAATGGGTCAGCTCTTCACATTAGGTGGCCAAAGTATTGGAGCTTCAGCTTCAGCATCAGTCCATCCAATAAGTATTCAAGGTTGATTTCCTTTAGGAAGGACAGGTGTGATCTCCTGGCAGTCCAAGGGACTCTCAAGATTCTTCTGCAGCACCATGGTTCAAAAGTACCAAGTCTTTAGCACTCAGTATTCTTTATGGTCCGACTCTCACATCCATACATGACTACTGGAAAAACTATAGCTTTGACTGTATAGACATTTGTCAGCAAAGTGATTGATGCCTCTGCTCTTTAGAATGCTATCTAGGTTTGTCATAATTTTTCTTCCAAGGAGCAAGTGTCTTTTAATTGTATGGCTGCAGTCACCGTCTACACTCATTTTGGAGCCCAAGAAAGTGAAATCTGGCACTGTTTCCACATTTTCCTCATCTATTTGCCGTGAAGAGATGGGACCAGATGCCATGATCTTAATTTTTGAATGTTGAGTTTTAAGCCAGCTTTCTCATTATCCTCTTCCACCTTCATCAAGAAGCTCTTTAGTTCCTCTTATTCCTCTTTACTTTCTGCCATTAAAGTGGTATCATCTGCATATCTGAGGCTGTTGATATCTCTCCTGGTAATCTTGATTCCAGCTTGTGATTCATCCAGTCCAGCACTGACATGATGTACTCTACATATAAGTTAAATAAGCAAGGTGACAATATACAGCCTTTGTGTACTCCTTTCCGAATTTTGAACCATTGTTCCATGTCAAGTTCTAACTGTTGCTTCTTGTCCTGCATACAGGTTTCTCAGGAGGCAGGTAACGTATTCTGGTATTCCCATCTCATCAAGAATATTCTACAGTTTGCTGTGATCCACACAGTCAATGGCTTTAGCATGGTCAATGAAGCAGAAGTAGACTTTTTTGAATTCCCTTGTTTTTTCTAGGATCCAGCATATCAGATTAGCAATCTAATCTCTGGTTCCTCTGCTTTTTCTAAATCCAGCAGTGGGACAGCCTGGGCACAGGAATGTCATCCAGCTATACTGAGTAGCTGAAGGGCATGTCTCTGCCAGTTAGGAAAGCACTGTAGCTAAAAAAAAATTCCTCTTCCACTTACTGGTTGTACCTGAAGATCCATCACCTCTCTCTTTGGTAATTTTAATGACTATTACAATGCAAACACACTTATCCAGAATATCATGAGTGAAGAATTTAACAGCCAATTTTGCTTTGAAAAAGGCTTCTCTTACCTTCCATGAGAGGTAGGAACAGACAGTGTGACATAGAAAGGAAGAGAAAGAAAAAGGCTAAAATCAGAAAGCACCATCAGAGTACCTTGCCCACTGTTCTTTGGACCAGCCTTATTGGAGTTGTTAGCAATCAAACAGTTCCTGAATAGCAATGAACAAGGAAAGAGAGCATGGCTTCTGCATTGAGCCCTTTAGGAAAGAGAGAATGGTTCAGATACACCTCCTTCAGTATTGTTGGGGACTCAGGTTTATTTGAGAACTACAACAAATGTACAAAACAATTTTAAGCCTCAGAAGACAACAATGTATTCTCTCAGTTCTAATGCTAGGGCTTTGGCTTCTCAACCTGAAAATTTATGGAACAGAGCCTCTCTACTTCATGTCTGAAATATCGATTTCATTTCCTGAAATCTGTTTCACTGCCGTACATTTAAATAATTATGAATGACTTTGTATTTCAGAAAGTCTACTTCAGAGTATATAAGTTCATAAGTAAAAGGGTGAAACTAACATTCCTTCCTCCATCTGTGCAAGGCATTGGAGTATCCATGGTAGGCAGAACAATGCCTTCTCCCACACCGCCACCTAGTCCATATATTAATCCCCAGCATCTGTGAATATGGTACCTCATACTGCAAAAGGACATTGCAATGCTCAGGATTTTGAGATGGGGACACAGTCCTGGGTACTCAAGGTTGTCATTGTTACTGTTCAGTCATTAAGCTATGCCAACTCTTTACAACCCCATGGGCTATAGAACACCAGACACCTCTGGCCTCCACTGTCTCCCTGAGTTTGATCAAATTCATGTTCATTGAGTCCATAATGCTGTCTAACCATCTCATCATATACTGCCTCCGCCTTTTGCCTTCAATCTTTTCCAGCATCAAGGTCTTTTCCAATGAGCCAGCACTTCACATCAGGTGGCCAAAGTACTGGAGTTTTGACTTCAGCATCAGTCCTTCCAATGAGTATTCAGGGTTGATTTCCTTTAGGACTGACTGGTTTGATCTTGCATTTCATAGGAACTTCAAGAGTCATCTCTGGCATCACAGTTTGAAAGCATCAGTTCTTTGGTGCTCAGCCTTCTTCATGGTCCAGCTCTCACATTCATATATGACTACTGAAAACACCATAGCTTTGACTATATAGGCCTTTGTCAGCAAAGTGATGTCTCTGCTTTTTAGTACACTGTCTAGGTTTGTCATAGCTTTCCTCCCAAGGAGCAAATGTCTTTTAATTTCATGGCTACACTCACCATCTGCAGTGATTTTGAAGCCCATCTCTTTTGGGTATGATTTCTAAAAGGTGTTGGGAGGATTCCTAGAACCAGTCAACATAAACTTCTTCAGCATCAGTGGTTGGGCATAGACTTGGATTACTGTGATGTCGAATGGTTTGCCTTGGAAATGAAGCAAGATTATTCTGTCATTTTTGAGATTGTATTAAAGTATTTCATTTCATATTCTTTTGTTGACTATGAAGGCTACTCCATTCTTCTAGGGGATTTTTTGTCCACAGAAGCAGATTCAATGATCATCTGAATTAAATTCTCCCAGTATGGCAGAAAACAAAGAGGAATTAAAGAGCCTCTGGATTAAAGTGAAAGAGGAGAGTGAAAAATCTGGCTTAAAATTCAACATTCAAGAAACGAAGAACATGGCATCCAGTCTCATCACTTCATGTCAAACAGATGAGGAAAATGTGGAAACAGTATCAGATTTCATTTTCTTGGGCTCCAAAATCAGTGCAGATGGTGACTGCAGCCATGAAATTAAAAGACACTTGCTCCTTGGAAGAAAAGTTATGACAAACCTAGACAGCATACTAAAAAGCAGAGACACCACTTTGCTGACAAAGGTCCATATAGTCAAAGCTATGGTTTTAGTTGGACCATAAAGAATGCTGAGGACTGAACAAGTGATGCTTCTGAACTGTGGTGTTGGATAAAACTCTTGAGAGTCCCTTGGACTGCAAGGAGATCCAACCAGTCCATCCTAAAGGAAATTAGTCCTGAATACTCATTGGGAGAACTGATGCTGAAGCTGAAACTCCAATACTTTGGCCACCTGAGGCGAAGAACTGATTCATTGGAAAAGACCCTGACGCTGGGAAAGACTGAAGGCAGGAGAAAGGGATGGCAGAGGATGAGATGGTTGGATGGCATCATTGACTCAAGGGACATGAGTTTGAGCAAGCTGTGGGAGTTGGTGACTGGACAGGAGAGCTTGGCATGCTGCAGTTCATGGAATCTCTAAAAGTCGGACATTACTAAGTGACTGAACTGAACTGATTCGTGTCCATTTTAGTTCACTGATTCCTAAGATGTTGATGTTCACTCGCCATTTCTTGCTTGACCACGCCCAGTTTATCTTGATTCATGTACCTAACTTTCCATGTTCCAATGCAATACTGTTCTTTACAGCATCAGACTTTCACCACCAGACACATCTACAACCGAGTATCATTTCCACTTTGGCCCAGCCTCTTCATTCTTTCTGGAGCTATTAGTAACTGCTTTCTGCTCTTCCCCAGTAGCATATGGGACTCCTTCTGACCTGGGGGGCTCATCTTCCAGTGTCATACATTTTTACCTTTTTTACTGTCCACTGGATTCTCTAGGCAAGAATACTGGAGTGGGTTGCCATTTCCTCCTCCAGTGCACCATGTTTTGTCAGAACTCTTCACTATGACCTGTTCATTTTGGGTGGCCCCACAAGGTATGACTCATAGCTTCATTGAGTAAACCAAGCCCCTTTGACACAACAAAGCAGTGATACATAAGGGGGTTATCAAGGTGGACCCAATCTAATCATGCTGCTGCTACTGCTGCTAAGTTACTTCAGTCGTGTCTGACTGTGTGACCCCATAGACGGCAGCCCACTAGGCTCCTCCATCCCTGGGATTCTCCAGGCAAGAACACTGGAGTGGGCTACCATTTCCTTCTCCAGTGCATGAAAGGAAAAAGTGAAAAGGAAGTCGATCAGTCATGTCCGACTCTTTGCGACCCCATGGACCGCAGCCTACCAGGCTCCTCTGTCCATGGGATTTTCCAGGCAAGAGTACTGGAGTGGGGTGCCATTGCCTTCTCCAATAGGAGTCCTTAAAAGCAGAGAACCTTTACCGGATGGGTTAAAGAGATGAGAGGGAAGAAGGAGGGAGACTGGAAATATCAGAGTGACTGAATTGCTGTTGCTGCGTTTGAAGATAGCAGAAGGGGCATGAGTGAAGAAAAGCAGGCAGTCTCTGGAAACTGGAAGGGGCAAGGAAAAAGATTACCTCCTGCACCCTCCAGACCTGAACACGGCCCTGCCTAGACCTTGGTTCTAGCCCAGTGAAACGCATGTCAAACTTTTGACCTGAAGACCACTAGGATAATAAATGTGTTCAATAAACTTAAGTTATCAGGTTTGCAATCATTTTTATGGAAGCAATAGAAAGCTAACTTGTTTTCCTTTACATTTTGAAATCTGTAAAATGGGGACAATTCTCTTTTCATTTTTCTTTTACACCATTATAAAATTAAGAAGCCAATATGAGATGAAGATTGTTTAAAGAAAAGAGCCTGAGTAGGAAGAAACAGTATTGAAAATTTTCTTCATTGTACCTCCTTTTCCTAAATTTTACAGGACCCAGTCAATCAGAAAGTAAACCAGAAACCTAATATATCTTAATAGTTTCATGGCATCCCCAGGTAATCAGAGGCAATCTTTCATATTGATCATAATATAAAACTAGTTGAGTTATACAGACACATATCTTGTCAGTTCTTTGGCAAATGTAAAGCCTCCCTTGGAAAAATACAGTAATGAAATATTCTCAAAGTCAGTATGCAGATCTCCAACTGCTAGGCAAGTTAATGAGATGCATAGCTTGGGACTTAGCATGCATCTCCAGCACTGGTTCTGCATAAGAAAAACAGCTGATTCTGATCTCATCACCTTATCCATTTTTTAGAGAAACATCTATCAGCAAAGAGAAGACACTCCATGTATTAAAAGTTTCCACATCCTCCCTGAGCTATCAGATACAGGACAGCAGGCCATGTATTAGAGTTTGCAAACTAATAAAATATTTTGCAAGTAACATATTTAATCAGTCAAACACTGATTATATTTGGTATATTCAAAATACCAAAGCTCAGCCACACAAAATGGTTTGTCAGCATGCCAGGAACAGCCCTTTGAAAGAAGTAACTTTGGGGTTTATATATTAGATAGGGCTCCCAAAAATGAGCTTCCAAGTTAGCAGAAAATCATTTTGCAGATATGAACAACAAAAAAAGGATCTTAGTCTCATATGATATTCAATCATCAGAATATGCTTATAAATAACAAAAGAATACTAAATCTACAATTAATATTCATATAATTTTAGGAAAGAAAAGCAGAAAAGGGACAAAACATGTCAAAAGCAACTATCTATCTTAGCTACTACACTGTATCTTCTGGAAAGTTTCTTAATTGCTTTTCACCTTGTTTTCCTCTTGTGTAATAGTATTTTTAAAGCATAAAATAGCATGTAATAGCATTTTAAAAACCATTCAAGATAGCCTTTGAATTTTGGGATCCACTTCTAAGTCCTCTTCTCACTCCATTTCTCCTCCTGTCACACCAATGCACCAGACACCTGGCTCTTTCAACATCCCCCAGGTCTTTCCATGTGAAACCTTCCCATTAAAATTGCGGCATCAAAATCCACAAAGGACAGATTAATTGCACTCTGGTTAACAACTGCAGGAGCTCAATGATTATAGCCTATATTCCTATCTTCCCTGGTACCCTGCCTGGCACAGGAGTGGGGCAGACAGGTGATGGGTAAAGGGCACCCCATGAAACAGTCCTCTGGCATCCTCAGCCTAAAAAGGGCCTCAAGGGACCACCTCCATTTGACTGTTCCTTCCGAGAAGCTTCTGCCTTCAAACTATCCATCACCACCACCTCACTCCCAGTAAAAGAGCATATTTTCCTTCTCTAAATGAAAAAAAAAAAAAAAAAGAGGATTGAGCTCAGCACATTACTGTGAAGATTAAAGGAGATAATAAGCAACAAAATGTTCAGTACAAAGTCTGAGCCTCAGTACACACTCAACACATATTAACAATTATTTTCATCAATTATGACCATCATCATAGTAGGAACGACTTGCCACAAAGTCTGCTAGAGAGCTGCAACAGTTCATCAGATCCATTTTTTCTGTATCTCGGTCAATTTTCCAATACTAATAGGAATAATTCAAAAGAAGTGACTCATCCAGTTGTCCTTTGCTAATTCAGTAAAGAATCACACAAAAATTTCTTTGCTGAAATAAATGTTAGAAGCAACTATGCAATGGTAGATTCTAAACTTTGAGGAAAGCAGGAGAAAAACCAGGAAGATAAGAAAAATGAACTTTAGAAAATTTGCCCAGGTAATAAATTGGCTCAGATGAGATCTTTGTGGAAAATAAAGAGCAAATGGGAATGTCATGAAAAGTAGAAGTTAGGCCAGTTTTACGTAGAAAAAAAGTAAATATGTGAAGACACAAATTTAGGGGAAAAAATAAGCTGTTACTGGCAAAAGACATAGAAGACCTTACAAGGCAAAAGAGAGACACAGGAGGAAAGGTTAACAGATAACTGTAAGGACATGATCTTGTGTTTTCAACTATGCTTCCAAAAAGATGTATCATCTGCTTTCTGCTAAGCCAAGCAAGTACTGTCTGACACAAGAAAAAAGAAATTAAAACCAAAATCGAGGAAGAAAGTAATAAAATGTGCTTGAGCAGCTGGCTACCTTCAAATCAGCAGAGTCATAATGGCCCACACTGGAGGACAGTTGAGGAGTTTCCAAATGTTATTACAAAAAGCCCTATTCTTCTTGGTTGTCCATTATCTCTGCCTTCTCATAAAGGAGTAACTGACATTGCAATACACCTCCTCTTACAGATGATACGCATTAAAAAACAACCAACAGAAAGCATGCACTGGGTCAGTGATTTTGAACACGAACCAAGTCATAAAAGGAGATGCTAAAAAACCGTCAACATTCAGAAAACTAAGATCATGGCATCCATCCCATCACTTCATGCCAAATAGATGGGGAAACAGTGGAAACAGTGGCTGACTTTATTTTTCTGGACTCCAAAATCACTGCAAATGGTGATTGCAGTCATGAAATTAAAAGATACTTACTCCTTGGAAGGAAAGTTATGACCAACCTAGACAGTATATTAAAAAGCAGAGACATTACTTGTCAACAAAGGTCCATCTAGTCAAGGCTATGGTTTTTCCAGTAGTCATGTATGGATGTGAGAGTTGGACTATAAAGAAAGCTGAGTGCTGAAGAATTGATGCTTTTGAACTGTGGCATTAGAGAAGACTCTTGAGAGTCCCTTGGACTGCAAGGAGAGCCAACCAGTTCATCCTAAAGGAAATCAGTCCTAGGTGTTCATTGGAAGGACTGATGTGGAAGCTGAAACTCCAATACTTTGGTCACCAGATATGAAGAGCTGACCAATTTGAAAAGACCCTGATGCCGGGAAAGATTGAGGGCAGGAGAAGGGGATGGCAAAGGATGAGATGGTTGGATGGCATCACCAACTCAGTGGGCATGGGTTTGGGTGAACTCCGGGAGTTGGTGATGGACAGGGAGGCCTGGCGTGCTACAGTTCATGGGGTCGCAAAGACTTGAACACGACTAAGCGACTGAACTGAACTGATTGATAATTCTGGCTTGTAATTACAGCCCAATCTTCTTCAAGGAAAGATCTCTAACAATACTCTATAAAATAAATGAGAATTCATGTTTTCTTCAAGTGAACAATTTAATTAATATGTATGGCTAAGTCTAGCTGTCTCTCCAGGGCAATTAGGACATCAGAATTATCTGGGGTGCTTTTAAAAATACTGGATTCTCCAGTCCACCCACTGAGTCATGAGGCCTGGGAGGTTCGGGGTGTGTGTGGGGGTTTCTCTCTTTTAAACACTCCCCAAGCTGATGTTTACATACAGTAGCATATGTCATGTCCTAGGCCTTCTTTCCCTAGCTTCTTCCACAGGGTACTTCCTTCCTTCTGTTATTAGACATAGTCATGCATAGTTTCGGCTTCCCTGGTGGCTCAGATGGTAAAGCATCTGCCTGCAACATGGGAGACGTTCGATTCCTGGGTCGGGAAGATCCCCTGGAGAAGGAAATGGCAATCCACTCCAGCACTCTTGCCTGGAAAATCCCATGGATGGAAGAGTCGGACAGGCTACAGTCCATGGGGTCACAGAGAGTTGGACAAAACTGAACTACTTTACTACTTACTACTACATGCATATTTTAAGACAGGGTTCCTAAGAGCAACAGACTTCAAACCAATGACAGCTAGAATGAAAACTTCACTGTAGTATGCAATAGCCAAGTAACCTCTCAAAACCTATTTGTTTAATTTTTATTTCATATCCGAGCATAGTTGACAGGGCTTCCCTGGTGGGTCAGTAGTAAAGAATATGCCTGTCAAGCAGGAGATGCAGGTTCAACCCCTGGGTTGGGAACATCTCCTGGAGAAGGAAATGGCAAACCACTCCAATACTCTTCTCTGGGAAATCGCATTGACAGAGAAAACCTGGGAAGGCTAGAGTAGTCCCTGACATAGCAAAATAGTCAGACCTGATTTAGCAACTGAATAACAATAACAACATAACTGATTAACAACGTTGTGATAGTTTCAGGTGTACAGCAAAGTGACACAGTTATGTACATCAGATCAGTTCAGTTCAGTCGCTCAGTTGTGTCTGACTCTTTGATACCCCATGAATCGCAGCATGCCAGGCCTCCCTGTTCATTACCATTTCTCAGATTTACAGTATCCAGATTTCCATGAATCTCTTTTGTAATTGTCAAACATGTCTTACCTACATGTGAAAACTCAACTGTTTATCGTTTAATAAACTAAGTAGTAAATTCTAATTACTACTTTTCTTTCTACTTGCTGTTATAGCTAGTGCTGGACCAGGGAATGTCTTAAAAGAGGAAATCTAAGCACATCTTTTTAAATACTAAAATTCATATGCAGGTTCAGATTTTATTGAGTAAAAGTATTTACAAAGGCTCTACTTCATTTACCAACAGAGGACTGTTGCTTCCCTACAATAGTCAGTGGGCTTCTGGAGGGCATCACCATGTCTTACCAGTCTCTGTGCCCCCAGTAGGAAAACAACACTTCCTCAGGCACACAGTAATGTTAAATAAGAGATTAGTTAAGTTAAACTTACAAGGATATAAATGAATTTTTCTTAAGTCAATGGAGAACCCCTGTCCCAACAAATTATTATTTGTTACAACTTTCAAGTGACATATATGTTGAGAGAATCATATTCTTAGAATTTTTCTTTATTCTTTACCTTTATTTTTCTTTATTTTTTTTGTTCTTTGTCTTTGTTATAAGCTGAAATTAAATACCATGTAACATTATGAACCTTAATTTTTCTACCCATTCACAACAATTCCTATAAGTTGTACAAAGTTTCAGGGTCTGGTCAGCTTATCAAGAGAGAATGGAAATATCCCATGCCCAGCAAACTGAAAGCTTTAGAATATTCATCATTCTGGACACTGAAGCTGACACTTTAAAGCTGAAATCAGTTCTTTTAAATTCAACTCAAGCACATTCTGTAAAAAGTAGAGCTTGATGAGACGGTACTGAAATTCTCAATTCTAGTATGACCACTAAAATCTTAGTCACATTTGAATTAACTGGCTATTTTTCTCCACTTTGATAGTAAAATAAATGAACTGATATGGTGCCACCCTTTAATCCATGTCAGTGATTATACTTCTACCTCAACCATTTTTTTACTGCAAAAATTAAAATACTAAAGTCTGGAGTTATATATTGAAGGAGTTAAATTACACTTGTTGTTTCTGTTTTCTCCCATTTTGTCTCTTTGTGTGGCTTTGCCATTTACCTAGAAGAGCTTTTTGCTCTGTGCAGACCTCTTTATATGCTTGGCAAGCAGGGCTCTCCCCTGTGAGAGTGCTGACTTGGGCCACTGGTGCTAATTTGAGGTGTGCTGTGTGCTCAGCCGCTGGTTGTGCCTGGCTCTTTGTAACCCCTGGACTCTCGCTTGCCAGGCTTCTCTGAGATGCTTTGCCTATCACCTCATGTCCTCCACGAACCTTAGTCTGCTTTGCATCATGTCACACAACCCACTTAACTCATTGCTGAGCATGAGAAACATTGTTACAATAGTGTTTATACTTACTTGTACATATTTTTGGAAAAAACTTAAAAATTTAAATTATAATTCAGAGGCATACCCATGAAATATCCAAAGTACACTAGTCTGAAAAATAGAATCTTTATTTTCTTGTTCTTTTCTATTAAAGCATTTGAAAAGTTTTCAACACAATTTTACCTTTATTTCCAGAAAATATTAGAGGTTCTTACTTCACTTGGCACGATATTTTCTATTAAACATTTATAATCTGTTGGTAGGGCTACCAGATTTAGTATTTGAAAAATATAGAACACCCAGGTACATTTGAGTTTCACGTAAACAATGGAATTTTAAACCTTACTTGGGAAATAATTCCCTGAAAATTTTTTCATTGGTTACCTAAAATCTGAATTTAACTTGATGTTCTGTGTCTTATCTTACAATCCTATTTGTTGATCTTGATGAAAAACCCATGTTAAAAACTTCTAGTAAAAATAATTCTAGGTAGAAGAAAGAGATCACAATAGGAACCCACTCTGACATGATGTCTGTTTACATATAGTCAGGTATACTGAAGCTTAGAGAATATCTACCAAAATTAGAAGATGCAATAGAGCAAAATACAAGAGTACAATACAGTATAATACTCTATTTTACAATAGAGTAAAATACAATTTGGAATTACTTAATCCCTACCCCATTTTCATAAAAATATTCATTAACTGAGGATCTGTGGTATTTCAAGAACTAACTATGCTAACTTCAAATGTAACCAGGGCAACAAAAAGTCCCTTCCTCTCCTAGAGGAAGAGAAGTCTAAAAAGAGACTGATAGAAGGCATTAAAGGAAGGAAGTGGGGAAGAAGCATTCCCCACTGAAATAGACCAGGTCCCTTGGAAAGATGGTGGATTCCAAGACAAGGGAGGTAAAGGAAGGTTCAGTTTGAGCTTAAAATATCTGTGGTGCTAGAAATAGGTATTGAAATGTCACAAGGATCCAGGAGCCAACACAAAAAGACTCTCAAGGCTCAAGTGATATACTAGAACATTGTATTCAGTTCAGTTCAGTTCAGTTACTCAGTTGTGTCCGACTCTGTGACTCCATGAATTGCAGCACGTGAGGTCTCCCTGTCCATCACCAACTCCTAGTGTTCACTCAGACTCACGTCCATTGAGTCCGTGATGCCATCCAGCCATCTCATCCTCGGTCGTCCCCTTCTCCTCCTGCCCCCAATCCCTCCCAGCATCAGAGTCTTTTCCAATGAGTCAACTCTTTGCATGAGGTGGCCAAAGTACTGGAGTTTCAGCTTTAGCATCATTCCCTCCAAAGAAATGCCAAGGCTGATCTCCTTCAGAATGGACTGGTTGGATCTCTTTGCAATCCAAGGGACTCTCAAGAGTCTTCTCAAACACTACAGGTTAAAAGCATCAACTTTTCTGTGCTCAGTCTTCTTCATAGTCCAACTCTCACATCCATACATGACCACAGGAAAAATCACAGCCTTGACTAGATGGACCTTTGTTGGCAAAGTAATGTCTCTGCTTTTGAATATGTTATCTAGGTTGGTCATAACTTTTCTTCCAAGGAGTAAGCGTCTTTTGATTTCATGGCTGCGGTTGCCATCTACAGTGATTTTGGAGCCCCCCAAAATAAAGTCTGACACTGTTTCCACTATTTCCCCAACTATTTCCCATGAAGTGATGGGACCAGATGCCATGATCTTTGTTTTCTGATTGTTTTGCTTTAAGCCAACTTTTTCACTCTCCTCTTTCACTTTCATCAAGAGGCTTTGTAGTTCCTCTTCACTTGCTGCCATAAGGGTAATATCGTCTCCATATCTGAAGTTATTGATATTTCTCCTGGCAATCTTGATTCCAGCTTGTGTTTCTTCCAGTCCAGCGTTTCTTATGATGTACTCTGCATATAAGTTAAATAAGCAGGGTGACAATATACAGCCTTGACGTACTCCTTTTCCTATTTGGAAACAGTCTGTTGTTCCATATCCATTTCTAACTGTTGCTTTCTGACCTCCATACAGATTTTTGAAGAGGCAGGTCAGGTGGTCTGGTATTCCCATCTCTCTCAGAATTTTCCACAGTTTATTGTGATCCCCACAGTCCAAGGCTTTGGCATAGTCAATAAAGCAGAAGTAGATATTTTTCTGGAACTCTCTTGCTTTTCCGATGATCCAACAGATGTTGGCAATTTGATTTCTGGTTCCTCTGCCTTTTCTAAAACCAGCTTGAACATCAGGGAGCTCACGGTTCACATATTGCTAAAGCCTGGCTTGGAGAATTTTGAGCATTACTATCAAGAGGCAGGTCAGGTGATCTGGTATTCCCAACTCTTTCAGAATTTTCCACAGTGTATTGTGATCCACACAGTCAAAGGCTCTGGCATAGTCAATAAAGCAGAAATAGATGTTTTTCTGGAACTCTCTTGCTTTTTCTGTGATCCAGCAGATGTTGGCAATTTGATCTCTGGTTCCTCTGCCTTTCCTAAAACCAGCTTGAACATCAGGGAGTTCATGGTTCACGTATTGCTGAAGCCTGGCTTGGAGAATTTTGAGCATTACTTTACTAGCATGTGAGATGAGTGCAATTGTGCAGTAGTTTGAGCATTCTTTGGCATTGCCTTTCTTTGGAATTGGAATGAAAACTGACCTTTTCCAATCCTATGGCCACTGCTGAGTTTTCAAAATTTGCTGGCATATTGAGTACAGCACATTCACAGCATCATCTTTCAGGACTTGAAACAGCTCCACTGGAATTCCATCACCTCCACTAGCTTTGTTCGTAGTGATGCTTTCTAAGGCCCACTTGACTTCAGATTCCAAGATGTCTGGCTCTAGATTAGTGATCACATCATCATGATTATCTGGGTCGTGAAGATATTTTTTGTACAGTTCTTCCGTGTATTCTTGCCACCTCTTCTTAATATCCTCTGCTTCTGTTAGGTCTATGCCATTTCTGTCCTTTATCGAGCCCATCTTTAAATGTATAAATTTTTTTTTTCACATTCTTTTCCCATTTAGGTTGTTCTAGACTACTGAGCCAGAGAAGGCAATGGCACCCCACTCCAGTACTTTTGCTTGGAAAATTCCATGGACGGAGAAGCAGCCCACGGGGTCATGACAGTCTAACATGAATGAGCAACTTCACTTTCCCTTTTTATTTTCATGCACTGGAGAAGGAAATGGCAACCCACTCCAGTGTTCTTGCCTGGAGAATCCCAGGGACCGGGGAGCCTGGTGGGCTGCCGTCTATGGGGTCACACAGAGTCGGACACGACTGAAGCGACTTAGTGACTTAGCAGACTATTGAGCAGAGCTCCCTGTACTATATAATAGGTGCTGTTGGCTCTCTTATTTTATATAGCAGTGTGTACATGTCAATCCCAAACTGCCAATCTGTCCCTCACGCCTGACCCTTCCTCCCTGATAACCATAAATTGGTTAGTCTGTGAGTCTTTTTTGGCTTTTAAATAAGTTTCATTGTATCACTCTTTCCTTCATCTGTGAAATGGGAGCAATAAAGCCTATTTCACAAATTTGCTCTGCTGGTCTGAGGACTAGTTCAGTTCAGTTCAGTCACTAGTCGTGTCCAACTCTTTGCGATCCCATGAATCATAGCACACCAGGCCTTCCTGTCCATCACCAACTCCCGGAGTTCACTCAGACTCGCGTCCATCAAGTCAGTGATGCCATCCAGCCATCTCATCCTCGGTTGTCCTCTTCTCCTCCTGCCCCCAATGCTAACATACTTGAAGAGTCCCTGACTCTCCTCCATCCTTCACTGAAGGCCATTATAAAACTGTGGTAGCAGCAACCAGCTTCAGAGAAGACCTATGACAGCAAAATTCTAAAAGGACAATATGTCCCTTGGATTTGGTACTCAGTACACACACCTAAGGAAACAACCTAAGGTATTCTTTGCTGAAATTGAATCATTCTCAAGTGAGTCTGGTGGAGGCATAATCTGGATGGGGTCTCAGAGCCATAGTCCTTATAACTTTGATCAATCCGCTCACCAAGTAGGGCAGTACACTGGTTTCTACATCACTCAGAGAAGTACAAGAGGAAAGAGTGTTGAACTTCCCATTTATAACTCCCAACTTGTCCTCCAATTATGCCCTGATTACTTGTTCTTCCTAGTGTGAATATTCCAAACGCACCTTTTGAACTGTGGTGCTAGAGAAGACTCTTGAGAGTCCCTTGGACAGCAAGGAGACCAAACCTGTCAGTCCTAAAGGAAATCAACCCTGATATTCAATGAAAGAACTGATGCTGAAGCTGATACTCCAATACTTTGGCCACCTGATGTGGAGAGCTGACTCACTGGAAGAGACCCTGATGCTGGGAAAGACTGAAGGCAGGGGGAGAAGGAGGCAAGAGTATGAGATGGTTGGATAGCATTACTGACTCAATGCACATGCATTTGAGCAAACTCAGGGAGATAGTGAAGGACAGGGAAGCCTAGTGTGCCACATTTCATAAGGTCACCAAGAGTCAGACAAGCTGAGTGACTGAACAAGAATAACAAGTGTGAATATGGTTCATTCTCTCCCTTCAGAGTGATATGCCTTGATCCAGGGCCAGGCCATCTCATTATGTGGCTGGTCATTCATCTCCATGTCTCTGCACACATTTTCAGTTCAGTTCAGTTGCTCAGTCATGTCTAACTCTTTTTGACCCATGGACCACAGCACGCCAGGCCTCCTGTCCATCACCAACTCCCGGAGTTTACTCAAACTCATGTCCATTGAGTTGGTGATGCCATCCAACCATCTCATCCTCTGTCATCACCTTCTCCTGCTCTCAATCTTTCCCAGCATCAAGGTCTCTCCCAATGAGTCAGTTCCTTGCCTCAGGTGGCAAAGTATTGGAGTTTCAGCTTCAGCATCAGTCCTTCCAATGAATATTCAGGACTAATTTCCTTTAAGATGGACTGGTTGGATCTCCTTGTGGTCCAACGGACTCTCAAGAGTCTTCTCCAACACCACAGTTCAAAAACATCAGTTCTTTAGCACTCAGCTTTCTTTATGGTCCTACTCTCACATTCATACCTGACTCCTGGAAAAACCATAGTTTTGACTAGACAAACCTTTATTGGCATTGCACACATTTACTGAACTCCTAGTAGGGCCTATGCATACTGCAAGGCTGTGCCCTGCTAAAGTTTGCAAGATACCAGGCAGATTCACAGTCTCAAGTGGGCTATAGTAAAACTGCTAAGGTTATAAAAAGATGTGCAAACTCCTTGCTACATGTCACTGAGTTTGGAACCAGGGTAGATACATGCATTGCCTGTACTAAGAACACCAAGGCATGAGAAACAGTGGACCACAGCCAAACAGAAGAAAACGCCTTACAGAAGTCACGAATATGTACTTCCAGCACTAGCCAGAGAGGCAAGCGATAATAGAGGGTAAAGGTCCTCTATTCACCTGGTCCAGGTATTGTGCTTGTCAGTCTCAGAAGAGGACTCCCAACCCTGACCCCAATTCTACCTCCACCTACCACCACCTGCTGAGCAGTCTGGGATGTAAGAGGGAGGGGAAGAAATTCAACCCCTTGGGAGCCAGTCCCAGCAGACACACTCTAGGGGGCCAGGAATAGGGAGCTCTGAACTGTTATATGGAATGCAGTTTAGAATTTCAAACTAATTATGAGCATCAAGTATGACAAAATTATCAATAGAATCTGAAAATCCACTATTTGGCCATTTTCTTTCTCCCTCTCTCCATAAATACATGGAATCTGGGTGCTTAAAAAGTCAAGCTAATATAAATTACAGGAAAAAATGTTTCACATAAACATGTCAAATAGTAAAGATCTGTCCAGCCATACCTGCCACATTCGTTTTTAGATTCTTTTTGATTAAAAAAATCAAACTGACATAAAAACTGCAAGAATATTAGGTGAGCAACATGAAATTGGCAATTTTACTCGTCAGATAAGGCCACATATTGATTATATCATATGGGTCATCCTAATATATTTTTGCAATTTACTTGGAAGTTTTAATATACTGAATTTTCATTTACCATTCACCTAAACTCTCTAACTGCTAACACTTTGTTGCATTTGTTTTTTATTTTTTGCTTGATAGATAGATAGATAGACAGACAGATAGTATACTTTATTATTTATTAATTTTTGAAGACTAATTACTTTACAATAGTGTATTGGTTTTGCCATACAGTGACATGAATCCGCCACAGGTAAACATGTGTTTTCCAATCCAGAATCACACACTGCATTGACTATCATGTCTCTTGAGTTTCCTTTAATCCAGAAAGTTTCTGAGCCTTTCTTTGATCATTTATAAAATGGTATTTTTTGAGAATACAAGCCAGGTGTTTTACAGAATGCTCCTCCGGTTAGATTTATCCAGTGTCTTCCTATGTTTCCTGGAACCTCTGGCAAGATGGCAGAAGTGATGTTGTGTTCTTTTCAGTGCATCACATTAAGAGGCACTAAATGTCAATTCATCCCATTGTGGGTGATAGTGACTTTGATCACTTGGGAAACAGTGATTCCATCATACAGGGCACCATTTCCCCCTTATAGGTAACAATATGTGGAGAAATTAGCTATCCTTTTATAGTCAGTTCAAAAATATTTATTGAGCACCCCCCCTGATCTGGACACAACTCTTCCTTCAAGGATCTCATATTTCAGAGGAGGTGGGGGAATCTGATATACGAATAATTAAGGATTTAGTGTTCTAGAAGGCATTTCAAAGGAGGCTATGGAAGTACATGTGTCCTTTCATTTTAGATAGAGAGTCCAGAAGGACCCTTGGAGGAGGTGACAGTTTAGCACAGACTTGAAGGGGTAATGACCACAGCCATGGGGAAGAGAAAAGCTTTTCAGATAGAAGGAGTGGCAAATGCAAATGGCCTGAGGTACCTGGCACGTTTCAAACACATCAAAGGGCCAATGAGGCTGGAACAGAAAGAACTGAGCAAGGAGGAAAATAATATATTTCTTAGGATTCTTTCCATTACAGATGACCAAAGTGAAATGTTAGCCACTCAGTCATGTCCAACTGTTTGCAACCCCATGGACTGTAGCAAGCCAAGCTCCTCTGTCCATGGAATTCTCCAGGCAAGAATACTAGAGTGGGTTGCCATTCCCTTCTCCAGGGGATCTTCCTGACCCAGGGATCAAATATAGGTCTCCTGCATTGCAGGCAGATTCTTTTGAGCCACCTGGGAAACCTCAAAACACTCCCTAACCCCTTCACTGAAGTAAGAGGAGGGGAGCAAAGCGACTGTTCTAGCTAGTGTAATTTTCACATTTGTGGTAAAGCTCATTTAACCCACAGCTGGACTAGGGGCTCAAATGAGGACCTGGGGAGACTGGCTCTGTCCAGGTCAGACCTTGTCTCTGATTTCCTCTCCCCAAGTGGTGGCTCAGGTGGCCACTCCAAGCCCAGCCTTTCATCACACTCATTTAGTCATCCCAAGGGAAGGAAGTGCTCTTTCCCAGCAGATACAGGACAAGTCTAAAATCAGTTTCCATTGACCTTTGCTCACCTCATGTCCCATTCTAGAGTAAAATCCCTAAGGGGCAGGGGCGGAGTGAGAAGAGGAGGGGGAGGGAGTTAGACAGGCAAGGTCTGCATCCTAAATCCACCCCCAGAGCCAGAGAAAGACTTAAACTCTATCCTAGAACACAGCGAGAGAAAGACCAAGTAGCAATTCTCTCTCAAAGGAGATTAAGGTCCTAATTCCAAGGAAAGAAAGAAGGTGTACTGAGCAGGACAAACAACAGATGTTTACTGTTCATGCATTTACATAATCAGACTTTGTCTCCTTAAAAAAAATAATAATCTCGACTTTCAAAACCCCTGATGAATGACAATTTGACAGAGATTTTTGGCCCCCCCCCTTTTTTTTTTCAAGGAGACTAGCTTAGATCCTTTTGTTCCCAGTGTTGACACTGGAGGATTGAGAAGAAACAAGTGAAACAAAGTATTAAGCACATAGCTTCTTGGTTGTTTTCATGTTCATTAAATCTGCTTTCACCCGTGCATAAACACCTAATTCTCTACTGAGATGCCAAGATATCAGGAGCATAAAAGTCTGAAAGTACCTAAAACAAAAATTCTCCTTTATAACAGCACCATTTTATTAGTGCTATAAGCAGCCAAATCCAGTCCTCTAAAAATCAACTTATTTGAAAGCCAATGGACACTCTACAAAATGAAAAAAAAAAAAATCAGAAATGAATCAGTGATCTTTTTTATACCCCTGACCTTAACCCTCATGTTCAACAATTTCACATAGAGGCTGGAAAAACTAAATTAAAACATAAATTCTGTTTTAAGCTAAAGGAAGCAAGGGCCTATAGTCATTGCCTAACACATTCCAGGTTATTTGTAAAACTGAACACAATTCTTTTCTGAAAACAACAACAAAAATAGCCTTTATAAAAAATAAATTTGACAAACAACACCAAACAGGACCTTAATATTTCTAAAAGTTCTACTTGTAAAGGGAAGCTTTCAAAATTGCAGATTAATACAGGTGTGTTCACCCAAAGTCAGTACTAACAGTATCACAGTCCTATCTTTTTTTCCTACTAGCACTGTTTTCTGACTCAGATAAGAACAAAACAACAAGGGAGACTCGTGCAGCTTCACACACAGTAAACAAAGATGTTCACTCCTAAGCCTGGAGGGCTGCAATCCATGGGGTTGCAAAAAGTCAGACACAACTGAGCAACTGACACTAATAGGATCTACTCTAACCTCTCTGTTTGTCCAAACGCAAAATAAGAGATTCATCTCACACATGTATGGAATGAATAGGTGAGACTGACAATATGACCATATATAAAATACACCACAAATCATTGTTTTCTTAAAATACCAACAGTAAGTCTATGGAAAACAATGGAACAAAAATGCTCATTCATCATGCAAACAGATAAATAGATCTATGGGTATGATATTTATAAGAAATGTGCAAATGCTATATTAAAACATTGTGAAGCTTTTCTTAGATATAGGGATAAAGGTATAAAAATTAATAAATTAACAAACAAAATGGCTTTCACCTACTTTCTCAGTAAAAAAGGTAAATCTGTATAGCCTTCCTGGAGGCTATACATATTAATCTAGCATTACATATTCAGTTAAGTTCAGTCGTGTCCGACTCTTTGAGATCACATGGGCCACAGCACACCAGGCTTCCCAGTCCATCTCCAACTCTAGGAGCTTACTCAAAGTCATTCCACTGAGTCACTGATGCCATCCAACCATCTCATCCTCTGCCATCCTCTTCTCCTCCCACCTTCAATCTTTCCCAGCAACAGAGTCTTTTCAAATCAGTCAGTTCTTCACCTCAGGTGGCCAAAATATTGGAGTTTCAGCTTCAGCATCAGTCCTTCCAATCAATATTTAGGACTATTTCCTTTAGGATGGACTGGTTGGATCTCCTTACAGTCCAAGGGACTCTTAAGAGTCTTCTCCAACATCATAGGTCAAAAGTATTAATTCTTTGGCACTCAGTTTTCTTCATAGTCCAACTCTCACATCCATACATGACTACTGGAAAAACCAAAGCTTTGACTAGATGGACCTTTGTCAGCAAAGTAATGTCTCTGCTTTTGAATATGCTATCTAGGTTGGTCATAGCTTTTCTCCCAAGAAGCAAGTGTCTTTTAATTTCATGGCTGCAGTCACCATCTGCAGTGATTTTGGAGCCCACTAAAATAAAGACTGTCACCATTTCCATTGTTTCCCCATCTATTTGCCATGAAGTGATGGGACCGGATACCATGATTTTCATTTCCTGACTGCTGAGTTTTAAGCCAACTTTTTCACTCTTCTCTTTCACCTTCATCAAGATGCTCTTTAGTTCTTCTTCATGTTCTGCCATAAGGGTGGTGTCATCTGCATATCTGAGGTTATTGATATTTCTTCTGGCAACCTTGATTCCAGCTTGTGATTCATCCAGCCCGGCATTTGTCATGATGTACTCTACACATAAGTTAAATAAGCAGGGTGACAATACACAGCCTTGACATACTCCTTCTCCTATTTAGAACGAGTCTGTTGTTTCATGACCTCCTCATAGATTTCTCAGGAGGCAGGTCAGGTGGTCTGGTATTCCCATCTCCTGAAGAATTTCCAGTTTGTTGTGATGCACACAGTCAAAGGCTTTGGCATAGTCAATAAAGCAGATGTTTTTCTGGAACTCTCTTGCTTTTTCAATGATCCAACAGATGTTGGCAATTTGATCTCTGGTTCCTCTGCCTTTTCTAAATCTAGCTCAAACAACTGGAAGTTCACAGTTCATGTACTGTTGAAGCCTGGCTTGGAGAATTTTGAGCATTACTCTTCTAGCATGTGAGATGAGTGCAATTGTGTGGCAGTTTGAACATTCTTTAGTATTGCCTTTCTTTGGGATTGGTATGAAAATTGACCTTTTCCAGTCCTGTGACCACTGCTGAGTTTTCTAGATTTGCTAGCACATTGAACGCGGCACTTTCACAGCATCATCTTTTAGGACTGGAAAGAGCTCAACTGGAATTCCATCACTTCCACTCACTTTGCTTGTAGTGATGCTTCCTAAGGTCCACTTGACTTCACATTCCAGGATGTCTGCCTCTAGGTGAGTGATCACACCATTGTGGTTATCTGGGTCATGAAGATCTTTTTTGTATAGTTCTTCTTAATTACATATTAAGTCTCACAAATATGTATATCTTTCAGCATAAGAAACCCTCTGTAAAAATCTATCCTAGGATATCTCTGGTGGTGCAGTGAAAATGAATCCACACCAGTGCAAGGAATATGGGTTCAGTCCCTACTCTGGGAAGATTCTACATGCAGTGGAGCAACTAAGACTGTGAGTCATAACTACTAAGCCTACATCCAACTACTGATGCCCATAAAGCTAGAGTCTGTGCTCCACAACAAGAGGAACCACCACAGGGAGAGCCCATAAACTGCAACGAAAAGTAGTTCCCTCTCGCCACAACTAGAGAAAGCCTGCACAAAGCAGCAAAGAGCAAGTGGTGCCAAAAATAAATAAACAGATAACTTAATTAAATAAATTTAAAAAATCTCTCCTAAGAAAATAATCAGAATTGAAGATCAAGTTTGCTTATCTCAATGTTATTTTAAAATCCAGAATTTCAAGAATAGAGAACTACATTCCACATATGCAACAGAACCCTATATAGCTATTTAAATCATACTTTATTTCAAGAATATGCACTAGCCTTAAATAATATACTATTAAACTAGGATACCAAATTGAAGAGGCAGAATTTCCTCTATTTTGTAAGATGTATGCATGTAATAGATACTTGATGTTATAAAAAGATACCTTCCAAGCTTCTCAAATTCCCATATCCAACTGCATCAATATAATAATCTCTCCCATAAAACACAATCAGATATAATGTAATAATGTTAAGAAACTCTTCACTCAATATGTGAATAAAATCTACAGAGTGTGGGACAGAGAAATGCATTCGTCATGTTCCAAATAATCCCAGGCCCAATTCTGACATCCCTCCTCTGATGCTCTCTACCCACTAGAAGAACAACCTGACTTTCAAATGTCTTGGATCTTCCAATGGAATTCATAACCTAATTTGTTTCCATCTTTTAAAAATAGTGTTTTCCAATGACTCATTTGTGTCCTAAATTTATATTATCTACCAAACTTACAGATTATCTGCTACTCTCTATTCCTTCTTTACATGGGCTTGTGTTTTAATGTAAATGTTTTGGTCACACATCAGCCATAAAATTAAGGATTTGATGTCATAATTATTTTTCCTAATATATCTTAAAATAAACACCTGGACCAAAGGACAAAAGCATGTAATAAACTATCTCATACACTTACATCACTGCTGTCTATTCCAGTAGGAAACACATGGGCAATACCAACTCAGTGGTGCTGATAGGTGATCTGGGTATAATGTAACAAAGTTTAAACAATGTTTTAATCCAAATTAGTGTCTTTTAGAGCACCAAGTCAAGAGTCACGGAATGTTAGCCAGGGAGCATCTTTTAAAACAGGCCACACATTTAACAACTTTCTGCCTGACTGATCTACTCAATTCTCCTTATAGATCACTGAAATCTTGGCTTCTTCCCCCTGAAACCCAAGAAGCAATAAAGTGAAGCAAAAGTCATTCAGTTGTGTCTGACTCTTTGCAACCGCATGGACTATACAGTCCATGGCATTCTCCAGGCCAGAATACTGGAGTGGGTAGTCTTTCCCTTCTCCAGGGGACCTTCCCAACCAAGGGATCGAATCCAAGTCTTCCACATTGAAGAAGCAATACATGTGGGAAATGAAAAATGTATTTAAAGCAATGCAGATATACTTTCCTGTAACTTTCCTGAAATCAAAAGTTGGCAAACTTTTTTCTGTAAAGAGCCATAAAAGGATTCCCCTGCTGGTTCAGAGGTTAGGAATCTGCCTTGCGGTGCAGGGGACACAGGTCAGATCCCTGGTCAGAGAACTAAGATTCCACATGCCATGTAGCAACTAAACCCATGTACCACGAATACTGAGCTTGCATGCCACAACCAGGGAGTCTGTGAACTGCAATGAAAGCTCTCGCATGCTGCAGCTAAGACCCAATGCAGCCAAATAAACAAATACACTTTAAAAAAAAGTTTATGTTTTTTAAAAAAGAACCATATAGTAAATACTTTCGAGTCTGTAGAGCATACAGTCTGTCACAGCCACTCAATTCTGTCCTTATGCAAAGTGGCCACTGGTATGTAAATGAGTGAGCTAAGTGTGGTTGTAGTCCCATAAAACTTTATTCCTAGACACTAAAATTTGAATATGACAATAATTTCACATGTAATGAAATATTCTTTTTTATTTTTTTTCTCAACCCTTGAGAAGTATAAAGTATTTTCTAAGCTCAAGAGTCATACAAAAGCAGGCAGCAGGCTAGATTTATCCAACAGATCACAGCTTGCCAGTCCCTGTTTTAATGAAGACCATCAGGGATGGTGATCTTACTGCTTATATGAATGGACAGGAGTAAAAGTCCAGTGTTTACAATAAATTTTCCTAGAGACTTTTTTGCATGTACAGAAAACTGTTTGTCAACACGTATTTTATCCAAAAAAAAAATTTTTTTAAAGACTTCAAAGAAGAACTACAATCAGTAAACTTCATACCTGTCAGGCTCCTCTGCCTGTGGGATTCTCCAGGCCAGAACACTGGAGTGGGTTGCTGTGCCCTCCTCCAGGGAATCTTCCCAACCCAGGGATCAAACCTGAGTGTCTGTGTTTCCTGAACTGGCAAGTAGGTTCTTTACCACTAGTGCCACCTATGAAGCCCGTATCAATACATAATTACCAGCAAATCCATTCTGAAATTCATCTGTGTGAGTCTGACTTGGACAGTAAAGAATGTGCCTGTAATGCAGGAGCCCAGGATTCAATCCCTGGGTCAGGAAGATCCCCTGGAGGAAGGCAAGGCAACTCACTCCAGTATTCTTGCCTAGAGAATTCTATGGACAGAGGAGTCAGGCAGGCTACAATCCATGGGGTCACACCAAGAGTCAGACATGACTGAGCTAACACATGAATAAGAGACCTTTAACTTTTCCATTTCTTCCCATTAAAGGCCTGCTTTCATTGTTGTGGCTCAGCTGGTAAAGAATCCGCCTGCAACATGAGAGACCTGGGTTGGGAAGATCCCCCAGAGAAGGGAAAGGCTACCCACTCCAGTATTCCGGCCTGGAGAATTCCATCGACTGTATACTCCATGAGATCTCAAAGAGTTGGACACGACTGACTGACTTTCACTTCATTATATTTGGGAATTTCAGCATCTTCAGGCAGGAACAAAGAAATGTACTCAGTTTACATAACTGTCCAGACCCAGATCAAATACAGAAGAATGAAGCGAAGTGAAGTCACTCAGTCGTGTTCGACTCTTTGCGACCCCATGAACTGTAGCCTATCAGGCTCCTCCATCTGTGGGATTTTCCTGGCAAGAGTGCTGGAGTGGATTGCCATTTCCTTCTCCAGGGGATCTTCCCCACCCAGGAATCGAACCCGGGTCTCCCACATTGCAGGCAGAAGCTTTACCGTCTGAGCCACTAGGGACGCATATAGAAGAATAACAGAAGTCAAAGCCCCTGAGTCATAGTTCTGGAGCACGTGTACAGCAGAGCCCTGTGAGACAGAGAATGGCGAGGGCCTGAAACAGCCCAAGTCAGAAAACCAGAGGCCCCGCGCTGCCACACGCCAGCTAAGGGACACATCACCCGGGCACTTTGCTGAGCCACAGATCTCCATCTGCCAAGTGAGGATCACTTCACTCACAAAACTTTTCTACAGATCAGAGAAAAGCTCCCTGTCAACTGAGGATGATAATGCAGAAATTAATGAAATCTCAAAGAGAAATGTGATAGAGTCAGTAGCATAGAAATGAGCTGCTCAGACTCATTAAGTAAATGTAACAGGTAATCTCACTTCGAATATGTCTATCATTTCACCCTATGTGTCTGAACATAATGTTTTTTTAAATCATTCTGTGGAGCTCCCTTTAAAACCATGACTGAGGAACACTTGAATTCAATCACAGCATTTTCCAGCAAGATTATTCGTAATTTTGCAGTTGACGTTCAGTGTTGTGTAAGTTCAAACCTGAAATCAGGAGTTAAAAACCTGCAGCTGTCTCCCAACTAATATCAGTGTAAATACAGTCAAGCCATTTGTCAATTCCACATGTGTGTTTAAGTCATTTCAAAGTGCAGTCCTTTTTCCTTCTCTTGGGAAATGAGACGCATCCATCATTAACCTGCCAACCAGCATGAGCTCTGTAGTCACACTGTGGGGCTAATCCAAGGGTGTGAATGCCCAGCAGTCTCCACTGAGGCACAGTGGGTCTGAGGGCAGGTTAAAAGGCTTTAATTAAGAATAAGAATAAAAAGGAAAGATCCTTTGACACATAGGTCAATATTTTTCCTTCAACACTGATGTAGGCATACTGGGACAAAATCATTGCATATTCATCAAAATGAAGCCAGTATGAGACCTCAGAAAGGATATTAATCAAAGAGAGGAAAAGTAATTAAACATTAGAAAAAGATGGTACATAAGACACAATTTTATCCAACCACATTATTTTTCTTATCTCATATATCAACTGATTTAATAATAGTTGGGCAATTTCACTCACTACTGGCTGAATGCCAACTAGCTTAGCTCATTTGCATCATCAGATGTATGTAAATAGATCCATATTCGTCCAATAAAGACTGCTTATGTGAACTCTCAAAAATAATGTACTTTTGTAGCAGAGTATACTATAGTCAAAAACACAATGGTATCCTGAATTAGAAGATCCGAGCGCTGTCATTTATTAGTAAGATAACACAGAAAGCTCATGGTGATGATATTAAAGTAAAAGAGACCTAAGGCTGCCTTCCACACTCTATGTGTGACCTCCAGCAAATTGCTTAGTTTCCAGATTTGCATCTTCATCTAAGAAAGGAAGATACTGATACCTATTTCTTGGAGTTGCTCTGATAAGTAAATAGGATAATGTATGTAAAGTATTCAGCACTGTGCCTGGCACAGAAAAACTTTTCCACAAATAGTAATTGTTATTAGCACCACTTTTATTACTAACACATTGTTATTTTGCTCAGATTCTAAGTTTCAGCTTACAGCTACTTCAACATCTTATCAGAATCATATAAGATACAGCATGAAACGCGATTTTTATTTTTTGATTGTGTTAGTCATTCAGTCATGCCCGACTCTTTGAGACCCCACGAACTAAGCCCGCCAGGCTTCTCTATTCTATTAGGCAAGAATACTGGAGTGGATTGCCATTCCCTTCTCCAGATTTTTTTATTTTACAGAGAGTCAAACATATATTAATGTCTTATAGTCAGTTTCAGGTCAATCTACTGCTGTAATCTTTTTCAAAATTCTTTTCAGATACTTCATGCCACATGCCATTCAAAGTTTTTATGACAATAACTAAATAAATAAGTGTTGGCCACTTAAGAAAAAAAAGAATTGCCATTTTCAGGCTGAAATAATTGTTCTCCAGTGCATATCTGAAGGGCTCCAGAATGAGCTTTCAGATTTTGGAAATTTAAAAATCCAAGTTATATTTTATTTAGGATAAATTAATCACTCATGATTCACAAGATCCTAAAAGGCTTGGAAAAGACTGTTCTAACCAAGTATTTTGTTTTATATTGCATTTAATAATCCTTTTCATGTTAGTTTAGATAATAGTTGCAACTCTCAACTGTAAAACACAGTCTCAGCTCTGCACAGGATAAATGCAAGTGAACTTCCAAGAGAAACAGGAGAGAAATGAAGGTGCTCTCTCCTACTATGGAGCTCTGTTCTCTGTCTTCCTGGGGATGGATCATGATCTAGATTACAGAACGCTCAGAGATTACCATTGAGTCATTTCTTTAGACTCTATTGATAGCTATTACACAGTTCACAAGAATTATTTATTTTTATGAAAATTTCTTTTCCTCACCTCTTTTTCAGCTCATTAGCTTATCATTATTGTTAACACATTTTATTTTGAAAAAGATGGGCTATTCATATACTACAGTGGAGCTTAATTGAGAACAAGTATTTCAGTGGCTGAATCCAGCTTTTATTTTTTATCTTACACTAAAGATAAAAAATACTTATCTTTTGTCAACTTCGCAAGATTGGAAGTAAGTAATTTTATTTAGATAGAGTATTTTTACAAAAGCAACTGGTAATAGTAGCTGTTTGCAGACAGGAAAACTGAGGCCCTGGAGATCCTGTTTGAGAAGGAGACTTACCTTTATCATATTTATATTGGTATAATTTTGGAGTAAAATGGCATATTAACTTTAAGAAAATACTAGTGTGTAGAGTTAATGCTTTTGCATAAATAAATAAATAAACTGGAATAAAATGATCTCCAAGATTTCTTTCATTCTAAAGTTCTAGGATTCTAAATCTTATGTGTACAGATAGCCATCCTATACCCAAAGCAAGTAGAACAAAATGAGTTCCTGCTATTGAGGGATTTATACTCTCAAAAGTTTCAGCATTGGTGTATAGGTGCCAAGGAGAACATGAGAAACATAGTGCCATATATAGAAAAGCCCGGTTTGCTTTTGTGCATCAAGTTGCCCGAGACAGTCTTTTAATAAATAACTTAGCTATTTGGGGAAGGGGGGCTGCTAATTAAAATTCCAGCTTTGGGGGGGTTTTAATGACACACAGCTGATTTACAGTGTTGTGTTAGTTTCAGGCATATATCAGAGTGAATAAGTTTTATATACATGTAAAAGCTACATATACATATATATAAGCAAAATTATATACATAATTTCTTTTTAGATTTTTTTCATTTTAGGTTATTACAGCATATTGAATTTAGTTCCCTGTGCTATACATAGGTCCTTGTTGTTTTGAAGCCTTTACACATGGCTTGCTTGGTCTGAACAACGTGTAGCATCTTTTGGAATTAGCTTCCATCATTTAAAAATCAGGAGATTTTAAACAAGACCCACCATTTCTGGCTTCGTCAAAATATTTCAAAGTGAAAGCATGAGCTCAGTAGTGGCTGTCCTCTTCTGAATGCTGTGTGCGCTCCAGGTCCCCCCAGCTCTCTGTATTCACTGATGGTGGACCACACTTAATTTCAATAGATATGAGATTTGGGGGTCCTTGCAATGGCACCGCACTCCAGTACTCTTGCCTAGAAAATCCCATGGACGGAGAAGGCTAGTGGGCTGCAGTCCATGGGGTTGCTAAGTCGGATACGACTGAGCAACTTCACTTTCACTTTTCACTTTCATGCACTGGAGAAGGAACTGGCAACCCACTCCAGTGTTCTTGCCTGGAGAATCCCAGGGATGGGGGAGCCTAGTGCGCTGCCATCCATGGGGTCGCACAGAGTCAGACATGACTGAAGCGACTTAGCAGCAGCAGCAGCAGCAGCAGCTACTCTACAAAATAAATTCTTCCCAAACTGTGTTTGCAGTTGAGAGCTTAGTTCCAACTCCTACCTAACCTGACATAAAATGAGTTATGGATGGATCCTGCTGACAGGCTAGCGTGCCACGTTCACCAGCATTCAGCATGTTTTATGAAGAAGCTGAAGGATAGAAACCACCTCAACAGAGGGGACTTGAAGAGGAAATGAGACCCATGAGGAGCGTCTGCCACTTGGGAATGGGGGCACTGTATCCCCAGCGTCTGTCCAAGTCATTCCTATCACCTCATGTTTAGCCCAGAAGCATAAGTCAGGCATGTTACCCCCATAAAGAAACTCAAACACTCCATGCCAGGAGCACTGCTAATTCAAGGGTCACAACATCATCACATTTATTTCTTTATCTTTCAGATGGGTTTGGCAACAATGCATGGTCTGCAAGGAAGGAACATGTAACTAAGTTAGTGAAAATGGCACACACAGCAGCTAAAGATATGGAGTGAAAGGACACAGCTAAACATCGCCTTGCTGTGCTCACTGTGCCGCCAGAAAGCCATGAGGGTGAAGTTTCCCTTCATAAAGAAACCCAGCGTAAGCATCACCCAACGTCCAGCTTGATTAAGACGCCCCAGGGAAGCCACACCACTTTGGCAGCTACAGAACACACATCATATCTTTTGCGGTTGCATTATTGGACAAGACATGTCTTCAGATCACTTTTGCAGTGGGGAGCATGAGATTAACTACCAGATGTGGCTCAGAACCAAGCAGAGGAATCTATGGCTCTCTCCTTCTATACCTAGTGACCGCTTTTATAGTCGTACAGAGACATTTTTAAAAGATATCACTTCTGTCTGCTCACAGGGAGAAGCCTGCAATAAATGACTGGGGTCTGTTTCCCTTCTCTTGTGGCAGGAGCAATTGCTTTGAAAGACTACACTCTGGAAAATTCAAAGTTCAGCTGAGCTCCTCTGTGGCTGCTTTGCTTTGCAGGAAAACCTTTCATGGGCCATGAAGTCAGGCAGCAGCACATGACAGCTTAAGTAAAAACAGAAGGAGAAAGGCTCATCTCACACCCCTCTCCTCTACATGCTGCTGCTGCTGCTGCTAAGTCGCTTCAGTTGCGTCTGACTCTGTGCGACCCCAGAGACAGCAGCCTACCAGGCTCCACCGCCCCTGGGATTCTCCAGGCAAGAACACTGGAGTGGGTTGCCATTTCCTTCTCCAACACTTGAAAGTGAAAAGTGAAAGTGAAGTTGGTCAGTCGCATCCAACTCAGCAACCCCATGGACTGCAGCTCACCAGGCTTCTCCGTCCATGGGATTTTCCAGGCAAGAGTACTGGAGAGGGGTGCCATTGCCTTCTCCACCTCTACATGCTAACTACCCAGAATCTCCTATAGTAAATCCAACCACTTCTTGCCCTGAGCATGGGTTATACATATTCTGCCTTTGCATGAATTATAAAAAGGCAAATTCTCTTTCTGGGGAGAAAGAATTGTAGAAAGGGTCTCCCTCCCCCTTCTAGACTGATGAATCACCAGTGAAAGGCTTAACAAGTAGACTGTAGCTGACATGCCAGCTTGAGCCACTCACGCTGCTAGGACTTTGTGCAGTACACAAATCACACAACTGCCAGCCGCCAGTTTTCTCCATATTGCCATCATCATCACCCAGGACCAAGCACTGGAATATTACAGCCAGCCTCCAACAGTAGTCTCAAAGCCAGTCTCCTGGCTTTCTCCCTTGCATCCTCAGAGGAGTCACCATACAATAGGCTGAAGAGATTTTAAACTTCTAAATCAAATCACATCATTCCCGGGGACTTCCCTGGTGGTGCAGTGGTTGAAGCTTCATCTTCCAATACAAGGGGTGTGGGTTTAATCCCTAGTTGGGAAGCTAAGGTCCCATACGCCTCCTGGCCAAAAAACCAAAACATAAAACTGAGCAATATTGTAACAAATTCAATAAAGACTCAAAAAAGAAATGGTCCACATAGAAAAAAAAGAAATCCCATCATTCCAATGCTCAGAATCCTCTTCAATCTTATTCTCGCTCAAAAGGAGATCATGACCAAAGTCTCCAGCTTTGCTATTCAGAGTAGGATCCATGAGGCAGTCAGAAGCAGTAAGCAATCTAGTAAGCAGTCAGAAGCTTACTAGAAATGAAACATCTCAGGTCCTACCTGGGACCTACTGAATCAGAACCTGCATTTCAACAGACTCCCAGATGATGCCCCAGCTCATTAGTTTGTAAAGTCTACCAAACCAACAGAACCTGACCCTATCCTTTCTCTCCAACTTTACCACACACACACCCTACCCTTGCTCACTCAACTCTGGCCACAGAAATCACTGCTCCTCAAAAATTGAAAGAATCCTGCCACTTCCAAGCATTGGTTCCCATGCTTCTCTCTTCCTGAAATGCTCATACCTCTGGACATCCACCTAGCTCATTCCCTCACCACTGCCAGATACCCGCTCACCATCATCTTCCCAGTGAGCCTTTCTCTGATCACTCACCCTCTCCTGAAAAACTTCAGTGTTCTCGAGAGTCCTAGACCCTGCTTTACTTTGATCATAGTATTTATCAGTCCCTTGTGTATGTATGTGCTAAGTCACTTCAGTCATGTCCAATTCTTTGCTACCCTATGGACTGCAGTCTGCCAGGCTCCTCTGTCCATGGAATTCTCCAGGCAAGAATACTTGAGTGGGTAGCCATTACCTTCTCCATGGGATCTTCCAGACCCAAGGATCAAAATTATGTCTCTTATGTCTCCTGCATTGGCAGGTGTGTTCTTTACCACTAGGGCCACATGGGAAGGCATATCACTCCCTTGTATTGCATTATATTGCTTTATATTATATTATATGAAAAGCTTTCCTTCCCCACAATGGAAGCTCCATAACTACAATGGCCTTGTCATTTTTTTCCATTGCTTTATACCCAAGGCCCAACATACAGTAGGTATTCAATAAATATTTGATGAATAAATGAATATATGAAACTAGCACTCCCAGTGAACAGTGAACTAGGCAAGTATCCAAACTTTTTACAGGCATTAAAAAAGATAATGTTAGGCACTTCAGACTTCTTAGAAAAAAGTTAAGCTATAGTTGGCAAATAACATGCTCAAACCTCCAGCACAAGGACACAGATTTTAAAAAGATCAGATGACTCCAGGAAGCATCAACTTTGGTCATAAGGTATAAAATAGTATACTCTGATAAGTTATGTATATTAATGTAATAACTAGCAACAACTAAAAAGATATACAGAGCTATAATAAAAATATTATACATAAATTAAAATAAAATTCATAAAAATGCTCAAGAAATCCACAAGAAGGCATAAAAATGAAAAAAATAAGCTATAGAATAATTTGACATAGGAAATACATGTATTTAAATGTAGGTATTTCTAGGGATGAAAAGAATTGGCAATGCTAAGTACTACTGAAGATATGAAACAAGAGGAACTCTCAGTTAGTGCCAGTGGAAAGTTACACACCTAGGTATTTATTCAATAGATGTAAAATATATATCCATACAAAAGCCTGCACACAAAAGTTTATAGTAGCTGTCTTAAAGACTAGAAGCAACCATGTTGTCCTTCAATAGGTGAATGGATGGATGTGCAAACAGCGGTATATCCACACTACAGACTATACTATAGACTGATGAAAAGAACAAGCAATTAACCCACACAACAACATTCAGTTCAGTCACTCAGTCGTGTCCGACTCTGCGACCCCATAAATCGCAGCACGCCAGGCCTCCCTGTCCATCACCAACTTCTGGAGTTCATTCAGACTCAGGTCCATCAAATCAGTGATACCATCCAGCCATCTCATCCTCTGTCGTCCCCTTCTCCTCCTGCCCCCAATCCCTCCTAGCATCAGGGTCTTTTCCAATGAGTCAACTCTTCGCATGAGGTGGCCAAAGTACTGGAGTTTCAGCTTCAGCATCAGTCCTTTCAATGAAGCCAGGACTGATTTCCTTTAGGATGGACAGGTTGAATCTCCTTGCAGTCCAAGGGACTCTCAAGAGTCTTCCCCAACACCACAGTTTGAAAGCATCAATTCTTCGGTGCTTAGCTTTCTTCACAGTCCAACTTTCACATCCATACATGACCACTGGAAAAACCACAGCCTTGACTAGACATGGATAAGTCCTAAACATGTACTGCCCTATGAAAGCAGCCAGTCTGGGAAGGCTACATAGTATTTGATTTCAGTTATATAACATTCTGGAGAAGGCAAAAGCATAGACAAAAAAATAGATTTAGTGACAGCCAGAAGTGTATTGGGTAAGGCAGGAGACATGAAAAAGTGAAGCTCAGAGCATTTTGGAGGGTAGTGAAACTATGCTATGTGATACTGCAATGGTGAATACATGACACTACACATTTTTCAAAACCACAGGACTTTAAAATACAAAGAGTGTACCGTAATGCACGTAAAATAAGAAAAAAAATCAATCAAGAGGGTGAGATGTCCCAGGATGGAATGCAGATTTTGACAAAAGAATCTAACTTTACTTCAAATGTATGGCATAACTTCACTGAAGTGAGTGGGGGAAAAGAGGTGCTGACCTATATAACTTCAGAAATGGCTGTACACTTTTAAAAACTACAGCAAAAGGAACTGCCCGTAAGAGTATACCTTAGTTGATTTTTGAGACATGACAGCTACACGTGATAACAAATATATCTTGGGTGGGATGCTGGAACATAAAAGAGAATTAGGGAACAATGAAAGAAATTATAATAAAATATAGAATTTCATTAATAATAGATGGGTATTTGTTCATCAATTGTGATAAATGTGCCCAGGTGGTAGAAGTTCAGTTCAGTTCAGTTGTTCAGTCATGTCCGATTCTTTGCAACGCCATGGACTGCAGCACTCCAGGCCTCCCCGTTCATCACCAGCTCCCAGAGTCTACTCAAACTAATGCCCACTGAGTTGGTGATGCCATCCAACCATCTCATCATCTGTCATCCCCTTCTCCTCCAGCCCTCAATCTTGGCATCAGGGTCTTTTTAAATGAGTCAGCTCTTCGCATTAGGTGGCCAAAGTATTGGACTTTCAGCTTCAGCATCAGTTCTTCCAATGAATATTCAGGACTGATTTCCTTTAGGATGGACTGATTGGACCTCCTTGCAGTCCAAGGGACTCTCACAAGTCTTCTCCAACACCACAGTTTAAAAGCATCAATTCTTTGGTGCTCAGCTTTCTTTATGGTCCAACTAAAGGGGGAAACTGAATGCAGGAGATCTAAGGACTTTTACTATATTTACATTTTTCTGTAAATATAAAACCTAAAGCTTATTCAAAAAAATGAAGGCTGAATATAACCTATTTATGTGTCCTCTTGCTAAGTTGCCGTCTCTCATTATCATTTATTAAGTCTTTATAGATAGACACACGATACCTGGTAGTTTGCATACATCATCTTACATAGTCTCTTAACAACTCTCTGGGCCAAGTATTACTCTAGCATTTTACAGATGGAAAAATAAAGAATATATGAACTGCCTAGAGCCATGCAGCCTAGAAGTGAGGCAGATGAAATTCAAACCTATGTTTTCCTGACTCCAGAGCCCACATTCTATTTAGTATACCATTTTGACTTCATAAGACAATTCCTAAAATTTCCAAAATCCCAAGGATTGGAAAAGCCAAAAGAAAAAATGTTTAACTCCAGAATCCTGAAGAAGCAGCTCCAAAGGTATGACCTCCAGAAGAAAACAGTCAACTTTGGCAAAGTCTTGGCCAAGTTATATGTGGTCATATTTACCAGAGGCCTTACAAATGGCTGAGAAAAGATGAGAAATGAAAGGCAAAGGAGTAAAGGAAAGATAAACCCATCTTTATGCAGAGTTCCAAAGAATAGCAAGGAGAGATAAGAAAGCATCCTTAAGTGAACAATGCAAAAAATAGAGGAAAACAACAGAATGGAAAAGACTATAGATCTCTTCAAGAAAATTAGAGATACCAAGGGAATATTTCATGTAAAGATGGGCACAAGAAAGGACAGAAACGGAATGGACCTAACAGAAACAGAAGATACTAAGATGTGGCAATACACAGAATTGTACAGAAAATGTCTTAATGAGCCAGATAACCATGATGGTGTGGTCACTCACCTAGAGACAGACATCCTGGAGTGTGAAGTCAAGTGGGCCTTAGGAAGCATTACTACGAATAAAGCTAGTAGTGGGTGATGGAATTCCAGCTAAGATACTTCAAATCCTCAAAGATGATGCTGTTAAAGTGATGCACTCAATAAGCCAGCAAATTTGGAACTCAGCTGTGGACACAGGTCTGGAAAAGGTCAGTTTTCATTCTAATCCCAAAAGGCAACGCCAAAGAATGTTCAAACTACCACACAATTGTACTCATTTCACATGTTAGCGAGGTCATACTCAAAATCCTCCAAGCTAGGCTTCAACAGTATGTGAACTGAGAACTTCCAGATGGAGAAGCTATGAGGAAAAACACAGTGACCCAGAGTGAGCAACAGCAGAGCTGTTATAGGCCCCAGCCTGAAAGGACAGGAAGACAGAACACTTGATTGCCTAAGAGAAATAGCTAGGTGAGGAAGACCACCTCAGAAGCTTCAGACTCTGCAGTGAAAGGCCCAGGGGAATAACAGTTCGATTCTTGGTGTGGGAAAAAAGGGAATCCTTTTACACCATTGGTGGGAATGTAAATTGGTGCAGCTACTATGGAAAAACGGTATGGAGATTCCTCAAAACCCTAAAAATAGAGATACTATATGATCCAGCAACTCCACTCCTGGGTCTATATCCAGACAAAACTATAATTCAAAAAGATACATGCAACCCTATATTCATAGCAGCACTATTCACAATAACCAAGACATGGAGGCAACCTAGATGTCCATCAACATATTAATAGATAAAGAAGATGTGGTATATATGTACAGTGGACTACTACTCAGCCTAAAAAAAAACAGAATATAATCTGGCCATTTTCAGCAGCATGGATAAACCTATAGATTATCATACTAAGTGAAGTAAGTCAGAAAGAGGAAGACAAATGCTATCACTTATATGTGGCACCTAAATATCACACAAATGAACTTATCTATCTATGAAATACATTTACAGATACAGAGAACAAAATCATGGTTCCCAAGGGAGAGGGCGAGTAGAGGAGGGATAGAATGGGAATTTGAGGTTAGCAGATTCAAACTATTACATATAAAGTGGATAAACAACAAGGTCCTACTGTACAGCACAGGAAACTATACTCAGTGTCCTGTGATAAACTGTAATGTAAAATATGGAAAGCAATGTATGTGTACACACACACAAACACACATATATATAGATATCTGAATCACTTTGCTTACAGCAGAAATTAATACAACATTGTAAATCAACTATAGTTTAATCAAGTAAAAATTTTAAAAGGCTCCACTCTTATTCTTCTCCCATCCTTGGTGCCTTCTACTGGCCAAACCCAAACAAAAGCCAATTGAAGATGCAGCCGATAAGGTTCTGCCACTTGGAGCTCACAGCAGGATAAACTAAAGGGGAAAATGGATCTGGAAGGGCAAATGCAGCTCTTCAACACACAAAGGAAGCTGGTTAGTTATTCTAACCATACACAACTGCAAACGATTCTAATCATGTTCGGCTCAGAAAGACATGTTCTCACTGCCACCACTGTAGAGTTAGAAGCTGTCTCCCTCTGACTTACAAAATAGATTATCTCTCCTATCTCCCTGGTCAGGAAATGAAAATGCTCTTTTAATGTACTATATATCGCCCTCTGATTCTAATTCAAGAGAATCTAAAATGACCTAAGTTTGATCACTATTTAAATGCCACTATATATGAGTCCATTCCAAAAGAAGGTCTAGCAATTGAAGGGAACTGATAAGAAGCAGTGATTAGTAATTGATCGGTTCTTTCCAAGAGCAATAAAGATACTGTATTGAATCACTTGTACTTTCAGTATTTATTAGGGAAAAAAATGGAAGAACAGCCATGCCCTGAGTCCTTGAAGGTTTAGCTCAGCTTCCTAAGTGGCACTAATGGTAAAGAATCTACCTATCAATGCAGGAGACAAAAGAGACGCAGGTTCAATCCCTGGACTGGAAAGATCCCCTGGAGGAGGGCATGGGAACCCACTCTAGTATTCTTGCCTGGAGAATCCTCAGAATGATGGAGCCTGGTGGGCTATAACCCATAGGGTTACAAAGAGTCGGACATGACTGAAGTGACTTAGCATGCACGAACCAGTCTGCAATGTAAACATCATGCACTTATAAGTTTGTTTAGCCACCAGCCCAAACAGGCCCAACTCCTGGACCACCATTTCCATCAAATGAACATAGGGAGCACCATTTTCCTAAAATAAAAAGGAAACCTGTAGTAGTCCACACTGCTGGCCCTGACCCCAGCGGAGTCATGCTTATCTAGAAACACCATGACATCTTAGTCTTAGTAGTTAAGCAAGCTTTCTTTAAAAGAAATAACCCAAATAGAAACTACTTTAAAGGGACTTCCTTTAAATAATCCAAACCAAAAAAGGGACTTCAAGAAAAAGGTATGCAAATAACTAATTAGCTCCAGGTTGTCTATAGGCAGGAATATCCATAGCCTTCAATACAATTTGAAACTTTCAGAGAATAATGCCCAAGATTTTATTATTCTGGTTGAGTGATTTACAAAGCACCATAACATTACTGAGACACCCCAAGCTAAACTTTGATAATCATATTGATCTTCATGGCTTTAAATTCAATAAGAATGAGCTCTATTTTCCCCAGCACTGATATATTTAAGGATAAATCTCAAATGAAAAGGGAGTTTGAGCATATGTGTGTGTGTGTATGTATATGTGCATATATCAGGACAACCATTTATAACACTGATGCTAAGGGACAAAGGGGTGAACTAACATTGAGTTTCAACCTCTGCATATACTGGGTTGGTCAAAAATTTCATTCAGATTTTTCCATAACATCTTACAGAAAAATCTGAATAAACTTTTTGGCCAACCCAATACATTAATTTATTATATCGTTTCCATAACTCTCTAAGGAAAATCTTTGCAGCTGAGGAAACCCAAGCAAAGGAAGGTAATTAAACTGCTGACGACCACACAGATACAAGTAGCCAAACAATATTCACAGAGAAAACTCTTTCCAATGCACCACATTTTTTTCCGAAGGCATACTGTTCCCAGCTTTGTGCAGAGCATATAATCTTATTTTTTTCATCCTATATTAAACATCCAGGTAAAAAAATTATATCCGTATTTTCTACCAAAGAGCCACTGGTGACTTCTAATTTTCACAATATCTGAAGTCTTCCATATTGGTCCTATGTAAAAGATGTCTTTTAGAATTTTATGTTGATTTAAGTTTACCATTAAAAATTGACATGTTACAACCATCATATTATGCCTCCCTACCATGATATACCTATATCCATAAAGTAGGAATCCCTAATATGAAGAATATTACTACATAGTCTATCAAATATTGTTATAAATGAACATCCTTCACTTAATCTAAACTGATGCTTAGGTTTTACTGAGCTTAGATTTACTCCCTGAAAAATAATAGTTGGATCTGTTGTTAGATATGAATTCTTTTTTGTTGCAAGAGAAATGTTTCTTTGTATGTCCATCATTAGGTGATAATAAACAGCTGAATAATAATAATGCTGTTAATAATTCATTTGGTTATACAGAAAGTGTCCCTCTAAGTGGAGAGGAAGGTCTCACATTTCTAAACCAAGCTGTTGCAATTCAGCAGGTGAATTAAATATTTAGCAGACTGCTTAATATTTCATCGTAAACAAATTATAGTGAGTTTTGACCATCCTTGGGTACAAAAGCAGTGATCAAATGTCCCATGTATATATACTTTAATTCATAAATCATTTTAAAAAGCATTACAGTCAATAGTATACAAGAAGGGAAGCTTGAAGGACCGAAACATTGGGTTATCATAAAGCAATTATAGCAGTTTGCTGATGGAAGGCTTTGTTACCCTCTCAGGAGAAAGGATCTGAGGATAGGTAGACTTCACTCTTGCTCTGTACATTTCTGAAATCAAGAAAAAATGCATTTCCTGCGCCTGTTACAAAGGAAGTCAGTAGTTTAGCCAAAATATTCTGGCTCCCTTGCTGCTGCATAGCTTTCCCCTTTGCCTTCGCTGTACATATATTGCTGAAATCTATTTGGAAATGAAAGGCGGTTAATTCTCCAAGGATCCATGGGATTGTATTGCCTCTGGCTGTTCTCGCTTCCTTTCCCACATGGTACATTTCTGTCAGCTTTGAAAATCTCTTGTGATGGTAATTGGCAATTTACCCCATTAATGTTCCCCTTATTTTAAAGTGTTTTCCTCATTACCAGCTATTTCTTATTCTGTCCCTAATAATGGGGAAGAATAATCCATCTCTACCCAAGTTAGTAGGACTCAGGGAGGTTCACAAGGAATTGCTTATTAAACAATTATTAACTGTTCGGAAACCACACATGGATTTGTGTTATTGCAACAGCCACTCATTTCAATACAAGCAGCTCCCTAAATATGCAGAAGCCACTTCTCTACAACAACAATTTAACCACACGGCAACATTATGCAACCAGAATGATATGATGCTCTGGTTTAAGATGCTATCATTTTCTTCTCTGAAGTCTCCTTCTAGTTCCTGCCCTCCATATCACAGCATGTGCTGAAAATTACTGCCCTCATTTATCCATTCAAAGCTGCACATTCACACCCCAGCTCGCCGACACAGCCCCACTCACTGCCTTGCCAACTTCATTACAACACTATTCAAACCACCCTCTTCTGTTTCAAATGCTCTTTTCTACTTGTTAGTGCCTCTTTAATGGGCCGTTCTTTGGCTTTTCTGCCATTTTTATTTTCCTAATGTAGAGACTAACCAGAGAATGTTGAAATGGAGAGAGGAAGGAGGAAAAGCAAACTATGTGAAGCATGTTTGAAGAAGTGGTCTTAACTATATCGATCTGAGATCAAAATCAGCCCTTCTAAGAGGACTGAGGATGAGCAAGACTAGCTCCACCATTTCTGTTTCTTAAAATGGGTTCTTCCAATGCTAAATCAAATGACTCCAGTCACAGCTGTGTCTACAGAATGGAAACTGAACTTTGGGGAAACTCAGTTTTTCTCATTTGTAAAATGAGAAATCTGAACTGAAAAAAAATTCAAGATTCCCTTTACTTTAGCCCAGAGATATATTGACCTACCTATGCTGCTGCTGCTAAGTCACTTCAGTCATGCTTGACTCTGTGCAACCCCATAGATGGCAGCCCATCAGGCTCCACCGTCCCTGGAATTCTCCAGGCAAGGACACTGGAGTGGGTTGCCATTTCCTTCTCCAATGCATGAAAGGGAAAAGTGCTAGTGAAGTCGCTCAGTCATGCCCAACTCTTAGTGACCCCATGGACTGCAACCTACCAGGCTCCTCCCATGGGATTTTCCAGGCAAGAGTACTGAAGTGGGTTGCCATTGCCTTCTCCGGACACACCTATGGTCGGTCAACAAATCTATGACAAAGGAGGCAAGAGTATACAATGGGGAATAAAAGACAGTCTCCGTAAGTGGTGCTGGGAAAACTGGACAGCTACATGAAAAGAATAAAGTTAAAACATTCTCTAAGACCATACACACACAAAAAAGTACTCAAAATGGATTAAATACCTAAATGTAAGTCAGATACCATAAAACTCTTATAGAAAAACACAGGCAGAAAACCCTCTGACAAAAATCACAGCAAGATCTCTTTTGATCCACCTCCTAGAGTAATGAAGATAAAAAGAAAAATAAACAAATGGGACCTAATTAAACTTAAAAGCTGTTGTGCAGCAAACCTTCTCCGGACACAGCTATGGTCGGTCAACAAATCTATGACAAAGGAGGCAAGAGTATACAATGGGGAATAAAAGACAGTCTCCGTAAGTGGTGCTGGGAAAACTGGACAGCTACATGAAAAGAATAAAGTTAAAACATTCTCTAAGACCATACACACACAAAAAAGTACTCAAAATGGATTAAATACCTAAATGTAAGTCAGATACCATAAAACTCTTATAGAAAAACACAGGCAGAAAACCCTCTGACAAAAATCACAGCAAGATCTCTTTTGATCCACCTCCTAGAGTAATGAAGATAAAAAGAAAAATAAACAAATGGGACCTAATTAAACTTAAAAGCTGTTGTGCAGCAATGGAAACTATAAACAAAACAGAAATACAACCCTCAGAATGAGAGAAAATACGTGCAAAAGAACCAAGTGACAAGGGATTAATTTTCAAAATATACAAACAGCTCATCCAGCTCAATATTAAAAAAAAATCAAAAAATGGGCAGACGATCTAAATAGATATTCCAAAGAAGACATACATATGGCCAAAAAAGCACATAAAAGGACATTCAACATCTTTAATTATTCAGTTCAGTTCAGTCGCTCAGTCATGTCCAACTCTTTGCTTCCCCATGAATAGCAACACGCCAGGTCTCCCTGTCCATCACCAACTCCCGGAGTTCACTCAGATTCATGTCCATAGAGTCAGTGATGCCATCCAGCCATCTCATCCTCTGTCGTCCCCTTCTCCTCCTGCCCCCAATCCCTCCCAGCATCAGAGTCTTTTCCAATGAGTCGCATGAGGTGGCCAAAGTACTGGAGTTTCAGCTTTAGCATCATTGCTTCCAAAGAATCCCAGGGTTGATCTCCGTCAGAATGGACTGGTTGGATCTCCTTGCAGTCCAAGGGACTCTCAAGAGTCTTTTCCAACACCACAGTTCAAAAGCATCAATTCTTCAGTGCTCAGCCTTCTTCACAGTCCAACTCTCACATCCTTACATGACTACAAGAAAAACCATAGCCTTGACTAGACGGACCAAGAAACGTAAATCAAAATTATAATAAGGTATCACCTTACATAGGTCATAATGGCCATCATCAAAAACTTTACAAAGAGTAAATGCTGGAGAAAAGGGTAACCTCCTACATTTTTGGTTGGGAATGTAAATTGGTACAGACACTATGGAGAACAGTATGGAGGTTTCTTACAAAACTAAAAATAGAGCTACCATATGATCCAACAACCCCACTCCTGGGCAGATATCCAGAGAAAACCATAATTCAAAAAGATACATGCACCCCATTATTCATTACACCACTATTTACAATATCCAGGACATGGAAGCAACCTAAATATCTACTGACATATGAATGGACAAAGATGTGGTACACATGCACAATGGAATATTACTCAGTTATAAAAAAGAACAAAATTAAGCCATTTGCAGCAGCATAAACAGATCTAGAGATTGTCTTACTGAGTGAAGTCAAAAATAAGTGTCATGATGTTGCTTACATGTGGAATTTCAAAAATAGTACAAATGAACTTATTTACAAAACAAATAGAATCATAGATGTAGAAAACAAACTTGTGGTTACCAAGGGGGAATGGTGAGGAGGGATAAATTGGGAGACTGGGATTAATATATACATATGCTACTATATAGCACAGGGAACTCTCTTCAATGCTCTGTGATAACCTATAAGGGAAAAGAATCTTACAAAGAGTAAATAAATGTATAAATGTGTAAATGAAACAAAAACTAACACAACATTGTAAGTCAATTATACTTTAATAAAAATGATTTTTTTAAATATCTCCCCAAAATTTTTAAGTTATTTGTACCCCTGTTTCTCCAGTGGTCATAGCAGATTACACTACAAGTTACATCATTTTCAGAATAAACATCTCTGCCTCCAAGCGATAAATTATCCTGGGGAGCACAGATATGCAAACCATAAGGATTTAGGACCGTTCCTAGAATGGATGACGAACGTACAGAGGATGAGGGAGAAGGAGAAGAATAAACTCCAGGTCTACCTGGGAAAGTCAGGAAAGGCTTCCAGATGAGGTAGCTCTGGGTGTGTCTTGAAGGATGAAGAGGAGTTTAACTGGCAGACAAACAGGCTGAGCACATGTTAAGCCCAGGGAACCACACAGGCCATAAAATAAAGATCTGCAAGATCTTAGGTTATTCTGGATACCACAGAAGTTCTGTGCTCTCCAGAACAAGAAAGTTTAGGAGAAAATCCGGAAAGTTGATCTTTCTCTTTCTCCCTACCTCTCTCAGTATCCCTCTCTCAGGATCTCTTTGTCAATCTCTCCTTCCCTCCTCCTCTCTCTTCTCTCATTTAGCTCCTACAGATTCTTAGCCTGTCCATCCCCAAATGTAAAGACAGAAAACATGAGGAAATGATGAAAGCCTACACAAATCTGCATCTGCTTGAAAAATAGCTCATCTTGCAAACATTGATTTGATACAAGTTAAGCAATATGCTACTCTGAACAGATTCATGTAGTGATTAACAGGTGAACATATCCATCTTCCCCTTGATTACAGGTGTAAAGTTTGCTATTCTGATTTGACAGCAACAAGTCACACAACATTACAATTCACTTTGTGGGAAAGATACCACAAAATAATCATCCACCAACAGATGTTGAATATAAACCCCAGGGAAGTAAAATGAGCCAGGAAATGGTGGACACAGTTTCAAATCCAGGCAGTGTAATCTAAGAGTCACACACACACACACACACAAAAAGTAGTAAAGTAAAATAGTAGTAGTAAAAATAGTTCAAACCAATGCAAATATAATGGATGAATAAAATTTTGTTGGTTTGTTGAGTTGATAGACATTTTTAAGGATATACTACATAAAACATTAACAGAATTTAATTTAATATGAGAAATAAGGTA
>SJYC01140066.1:0-41397 GCA_006408675.1 Madoqua kirkii | reverse complement strand
AAAAAAAAACAAGGTCCTACTGTACAGCACAGAGAATTCTATTCAATATCCTATGATAAAACATAACAGAAACAATAACTAAAAAGGAATATGTGTGTGTGTGTGTGTGCGTGTGTGTGTATAACTGAATCACTTAGCTATACAACATTAATTAACACAACATAGTAAATCAACTGTACTTCAGTTTTAAAAAATGACCTTTGGAAAGTGACTTTGAATTTTGAACTCTAGAAAATCAGATGCTGATTGGCTAAAAAGGAGGCAATGATTTACAGTATATCTAAAATGACCTGAATTAAATTATAGACATTCTTGATATACAGGTCAGTGAATCTGAAGGTGAAATTGGTTTGGAAAAAAAGCAATCTATGAAAACTATTGATGAACAAAGGATTCTTTTTTTGGTCACTGAAATCAAATAAATGGGTTCCAGTTAATGGTTCTAGTTGCTTAAAAAAGACACATTTCTAGCATTTGTAGAACTTAAGTGTTAAAATTATCTGGTCAATCTCCTAAAATATTTTCTAAATGTATTCTGTACTAAGAGATTGGACAATTACAGTGTAGGCTACTAATGACATTATAGTAAAATCCCAGGGCCAGCCAATGGCTTTCTTCCTATATGAAAATAAATTATTTTTCTTCTTGAGATACCAGTGTTAAGAACTATCCTACAAAGCAAGCGTAGATGGAAGATACTGCTTTTGTTTAGAAAAGAAGAGTAGGAAAAGGGGTTCCTTCAACAAGTAAGACAGTGTTAAGTTTTTGCAAAGGGAAATTTTAGATAAGCCCCCAAAATGTACAGATTCACACTGAAAGTAGCTATATGAAAGTCTATTCGGACAAGATGTTCACAACTGGCAAGTGAATTTCTTGGTAAAGGCTAAAGGAAGTTAGGAAATGAGTAAAGACTACAAACCCAAGAAAAAAACATTGTGAGCTACTTCTGTTGTCAGTTACATCAAGGCTTATGGGTGTTCAGATGTTTAGAGGCAACTGGCTAGGTAAATTGCAAACAAATAATTACTGTTTTACATAAGTTCCACAGACAGTGTGGCCTTGGCCAGTATTGATTTTGAAAAAGTAAAAAAAAATGTTTACCAGCCTGTTTGATTGTAACCTATTTGGTTTTAGAAAGTGTTGATAGCTTGTCAGTGATTCCCAACCTGGAACAGTCCCACTTCTCCATGGGGTCTTTTGGAAATGTGTATAGACATTTTTGGTCTTAAGATAGAAACTAGCATTTGTGAGACAGAGAAGAGAACAAGGATGGGATGTATTCTAGAATATGCAGAGTAGTCTTACATAATGAAGAACTCTGCTACCCAAGATGCTGTAAATGACCCCGTGAAAATATGCCAGGTTAGTTCCCTACCACCACATCCCCTCCCTTCAAAATGCATCCAAGGGTGTCTAAAACAATCCCTATAACTAGCAATTCTGCAAAAAGAGCCAAGAACTGGATGCAGAGTTTTCAAGGAACTATTCCCACATGGTTAGCAGCCAATCAAACTAGTCCACAATCAAAAGACCAGGCATTCTTTGAGGTGCAAAATAAGGGTTGTGAACTTGGAAGATTTAAGCAATACACCACTTAAATTCTGTTTTCCTAATGAAGGAGGGAAGATAGTCAAACTAAAGTAATTGATTTGAAAAATACCATTTTAGAGCTTAATGTACTATATCAACCCAGAGCTATCCTTGAGCCTCAGGTAGGGGTTCAAGAAATAATATTCCATGTAGGAAATAGAGAAAAGATCATAGTAGAGAGCAAAACTTAATAAACTTAATTAACATAATAAGTTTAATAAACATAAACTTAATATGCATAATTTCTCTAGGTTCTTTTAATTTTAGTAATGATAGCCCTTTAAGTTCTTTCAGAATCATCTTACATAGCAGTGTTTGCAAGGATGTGGCTTGCCCTGTGTATAATTGCCTCCAAGTAAAAGTCAGATATATTAAATGGCAAGACAAAATTCATAAGCCCATTTGGTCCAGGTATATAAAATACCCCATGAAGAAGTTCTAGTTTTAAATAATTCTATATGTGTGCACTCAAGTCATGTCCAACACTCTTCAACCCCATAGGCAGTAGTCCTCCAAGCTCTCTGTCCATGGAATTTTCCAGGCAAGAATACTAGAGTAGGTTTCCATTCCTACTCCATTAACTCTTAAGTGTTTACATATGGTAGTGAATACTTGGAGTTGCCATTTTCTTTGTGAGAATGTACTCATGCTTTGAAACCAGCATCAGCTGACATCATCAAGCTAAACACCTTGTTTGAATGCTAAGACTGAAAAGGAATGATGAATAAAAGGCAAACCATAAAATGTCTCCTCTAAATGTTCAGAAAATGAAAGTGCCTACACTCAATAAAAAATGATTACAGTGTGTGTAAAACTGCATTGCTTTCCACCTGACCAGTCTCAAAAAGATCATGGACAATCATTACGTGTGTGTGATATGTGTAATCAATGTCGTATTTATCTGCAACACATGACCAGCCCATTTCAAACAAGCCTTATTCCATGGTCTTACTCTGCACTAGTGAGACTTCTCTAAGCAGATGTCTGCCCTGAGATTGTTTATGCTGATAAAGTAGCCTACAGAAAGACTTATGTTCCCTGGAATTGTTTTTAAATCCATTAATTCAAAATGTAGAGAGGTTATATAATTAATGTGTATGTTTTAGTGACTCATGGGCTTGAGAGAACTAGAAAAATGTTGCAATTTAAATCCTTCCTCTGACTGAAGGGCAGTTGGGGAGGGGTGGGGCGGTGGTCATGAAAGGAAATGATGAGTATCTAAACCAACTAGTGGAGACCAGCATAATTTCCCAGAAAGAATATTTTTCATGCTCTCTCAATACCCTGCCTCCAGGATCTGAATATACTGATTCGCAGGCATACCACTCAGCCTTTTTTCAAAGTCTCCTATGTGAACAGAAATTGGATTTCTACCAAAAATGTCCCAGATACTTCACTTACTAGTAATTATTCTTGCTCTTCTTTTAGACAAAATCAAACGAATATTCACTGCTCTTTTTTTGCAGATTATCAAATATAGCATCTTAATATCTTGGCCAGTAAAACTGACAATGGAATATTCTGCCAAACACTTTCAAAATTTAAGTCTAGTTTCTTTGTAAATGCCCCAGATATAGAAGAAGTTTATAATCTAAATCACTATTAAATAAAATCCCTATTCTTAAAAATGGAAGCCCTTTAAGGAAAAAGACAAGTTCATGACCTCAGGCTTGGGATAATTTATATTATCATATGCCTATAACTTCATCAAGAGGCTCTTTCAAAATATTAACAAATACTGACTTTCAGTTCAGTTCACTCAGTCGTGTCCGACTCTTTGCAACTCCATGAATCGCAGCATGCCAGGCCTCCCTGTTCATAACCACCTCTCAGACTCACGTCCAACGAGTCCGTGATGCCATCCAGCCATCTCATCCTCGGTCATCCCCTTCTCCTGCTGCCCCCAATCCCTCCTAGCATCAGAGTCTTTTCCAGTGAGTCAACTCTTCGCATGAGGTGGCCAAAGTACTGGAGTTTCAGCTTTAGCATCATTGCTTCCAAAGAATCCCAGGGTTGATCTCCTTCAGAATGGACTGGTTGGATCTCCTTGCAGTCCAAGGGACTCTCAAGAGTCTTTGAACTGAAAAATCCCAGAGTTGATTAGAAGCACAAAGATTAAAATCACTGGGGGATATTTCAATTTTATGATTTAGTAATTAATCAGTGAGGATCCTGAATTAGATTTTATAACTAAATGACTCTCTACTACCACCTGCAGGTAGTAACCAACTCTTATGTTCATGTTTAGTGGCTCAGTTCATGGACTGAGCGACCACATGGACTTCAGCACACCAGGTTCCTCTGTCCATGGAATTTTCCAGGCAAGAATACTGGAGTGGGTTGCCATTTCCTACTCCAGGAGATCTTCCTGACCCAGGGCTTGAACCCACATCTGCGTCTCTTGCACAGCAGACAAATTCTTTACCACAGAGCCACCTTTTACAACGCACTCTTAAAAGGTTTCAATAAAACATTTGTACAACTATACCTGGCTTCCCTGATGGCTCAGCAGTAGAGAATTCACACCTGCAGTGCAGGAGACACAGCAGATGTGGGTTCAGTCTCTGGGTCAGGAAGATCCCATGGAGAAGGAAAAGGCAATCCGCTCCAGTATTTTGCCTGGGAAATCTCATGAGCAGAAAAGCCTGGCAGGCTACAGTCAGGAGCTCACAAGAGTCAGACACAACTGAGCGGCTAAAGAACAACAGCTAGTCTAGTTTCCAGACAGAGCTGTGTGAATTAGATAGCCAACTAGTCTACTGTGGAAGTTTACAGCTTCCAGCAGGGATCTCTGCTATGTCCAAAGTTACAGACCTCTCCAGGAAGAATCTACTGGAATCACAAGAAAACAAGCATGAAAGTGTCCTTAAACACCAGCTAATGACCTTTGTCAGGCTGAGCCAGGGTCTACATCAGGTTCCCTAACATCTTCCTGCCATGCTTTCTGAGGTCCCTCTAAATTTACTCCCTCATAAATCCTATTTCCTGACTCATGCTTTTAGGATGGCTGCAGAGGCCTTAGCCATCAGTCGAAATCCTACTAAAACTACTAAAAAATATATAAATTTCAAAAATCATATTTCAAATATCTCAAAAAGCTATGGGAAAAATGAAGACTAAATGAACTGAACGTAGAGTCAGAAGAACACTCTCCAGGTGAGAAGAAGGTAAATGTGGGTAAGATATTATATGTGAACATGGTCAATATGCAAATAAGACAGATAATCAAGGGGAAAAAAAGACATGGATGCATATTCACAAATAACCTAGGTATTAAAATTAGCATACAAGAACTTTAAAAAATATATGATAAAGGTAATCATTCAAGATGAACTATAATGCCATGGATGCTTATTGAAATCTCTAAGGTAACCTAAAAAATACAACTATACATAAAAAGACTGGATGAGCAAAATCAGAGCAATAATATTCTTAGGTAATCTCTAAGAAGGCAGGAAAAAGAGAGCAACAATAGCAAAAAGCAACATAGTAGACGTGAACTCATTTATGTCATTAATTGAATTACATGTAAATAGATTAATAATAAAAAGACAAAAACTGTGAAAATAAATAAAAATAGCAATAGCTAATTGTATGCTGGTATGTTAGGCAGGTTAACAGCACTTGCAAAGATGTTCATGTTCGTTGCTACTTTACATGGCAAAATGGACTTGGCAGATATGATTAAGGATCTTAAAACAGGAAGATTATCCTGATTGTTCAAATGTTGCAAAGTAAACACAGCTGTCTTTGTGAGTGAAAAAGAGACTCAAGAGAGTTAGCATCAGAGTTATGCAATGTGAGGAAATGCAACCGCTGGCCTTAAATATGGAAGGTAACCATGAGCCAAGGTATGTGGGCAGCCTCTTGTTGCTAGAAAAGGAAAGAAAATAGATTTTACCCTAGTGATTCCACCAGGAATGCAGGCCCACCAACACCCCAGTTTTAATGCAGTGAGACTCTAGTTGGATTTCCAGCTACCAAAACCATAAGAAAGATATTTGTGCTATTTAAGTCAACACGTATATGGTAACTTGCTACACCAGAATAGAAAACTAATGTAATTGGTTATAAGAGAAACATCTCAAATAGAAGCATATAATAAGTCAAAAGGAAATAGAAAAATATATATCAAGTAAAAACTAATCAAAAAAATCAGGTGTGCCTATACTAATACTACATGAAGTAGACTCTGAGAGGACACATAAATGGGGATGTTTCATGAATATAAAATTGTTGGTAAAACTAGAAGATGTGGCAATCCTAAAAGTTTTAACTGCAGGGAAAAAAATAGAACTAGACAAGTCCACTATCATCACAGGAGATTTTAACAGTCTTAAAAACTGAAAGAACAGCAGACAAAAAAATTGGGAAGGATGGAAAAGATATGAACAACACAATGAACTAAACTGATCTAATGAAAAGTATATAAAGGGATGCCCAGCAGCTGCAGAATACACATTTTTTCAAATGTAGAGAGAATATGTCCAAAGAAGATCTTGTATTGGGTCATAAAGCAAAACTCAGCAAATCCCAAGGGACTGAGTCATATAGACAATGTGCTTTGAGTCCCAAGAGAATTAACTTAGAAATAAAAAGAAGAAAGGTAACTTGAAAAATACACCGTGAAAACTGAGTAAAACATTTCTGAACAGGAAGAAGTCAAAATTATAAAATGTTTTAAATGAATGAAAATGAAAATGTAACTTATAAAAACTTATGCAAGGCAGCTAAAGCAGTGCTCAGAAGGAAATTTTAGCTTCATGAATACATTAGAAGAGTATAAAGGTAGAAAATCAATTATCTAAGCTGCTGTCTCAAGACAAAGAACAAAAAATTAAAATTGAACAAAGTATAAGAAAGGAAATATAAAAGATAAGACAAAAACTAATGAAGCAGAAAGCAGATATGTAGGATTCAATGTAATCAAAAAGCTGCTCTTCTTAAAAGATTTGACAATTGATATATACTTAGCAGGACAGAACAAGAGAAAAAGAAAAAATACCAAGTACGGTAATTAATAGGGGCATCACTACAGACAAAAAGACAATAAAAGAATATTAGGAACAAATTTGTCAACCTAGATGAAAGGAAAAAAATTCACTGTAAAATACAAATTACTAAAACGTATGGGAACATAAATGAATATCTGAATCCATAATTAAAAATCATTCCACAAAAGCCCAGAACACTTTACTACTGATAAATGCCTTCAAACACCTAAGGTAGAAACAATATCAAACTTAAATCTACTCCTTTATGGAATAAATAAAGTGGAAATATTTTTCAATTTATTTCATGCAACCAGCATAATCCTGATATCAACTCAAGAAAAATATTGTAAGAAAAGAAATTAGAGGCTGTTATCACTTGTGAACATAGATACAAAAATTCTAAAGAAAATGTTAGCAAATTAAATGCAGCAACATATAAAATGGATGATAATATATAATCAAGCAGTTTTATTCCACAAGTATAAGATTGATTTGATATTTAAAAGTCAATGGAACATGAACAAGAAAAGAAATATTCTGAATAGTATTGTATCAAAATTAAATAATTTCTTCTTCAAAAGACACATTCACCCAAAGTCCATAGTTTACGTTAGCATTCAGTCTTGGTGTTGTAAATTCTATGAACTTTAACAAATATATATGACCCACCATGATAGTACTGTACACAATAGTTTCACTGGCTTAAAAATCCTCTGGTTCCACCTGTTTATCCCTCTGCTCCCCTAACTCTTGGAAATCATTGATCTTTTTTTACCATTTCCACAGTTCTGCCTTTTCCAGAATGTCACTGAGTTGGAATCACATAGTATGTAGCCTTCCTTGCTTTTGGCTTCTTTCACTCAGTAATATGCATTTAAAGTTTCTCACAAAAGAATTTTTGAGGGATTGATGGAAGTGTTCTAACTCTAGGTGGTGACATGAAAAAATGCTCGACACAATTAGCCATCAAGAAAATGCAAACCCAAAGCATGAGATACCACCTCACACCCACTAGTATCAAAAAGATAACAACAAAGGTTGGCAAGGATGTGAAGAAATTAAAATCATGTATACTCTGGTGGGAAAGCAAAATGGAGCTTTGAAAATGTCTGGTCATTTAAAAGCTTGTAAATACAGGTTACTTTATGATCCTGCAGTTCCATGCCTTGGTTCACCAAGAGAAATTAAAACAGACCCACACAAAGACTTGTATATGCATGGTCATAGCATTACTCAAAAGCTAAAAAGTAGAAACCCTTAGATGGCTATTAGCCGATGTATAAGCTGTGGTATACCCATGCAAGGGAATATTAGGAGATAACAGAAAGGAGCAAATATTGATAAACATTGATGAACTCTGAAAACAATATGCTAAGTGGCAGAAACCCGTCACAAAAGATCACATACTGTATGATTCTATTTGTATGAAATTTCCAGAACAGAACAATTTATAGTGAAAGAACCACAACATATAAAATGGATGATAATATATAATCAAGCAGTTTTATTCCACAAGTATAAGATTGATTTGATATTTAAAAGTCAATGGAACATGAACAAGAAAAGAAATATTCTGAATAGTATTGTATCAAAATTAAATAATTTCTTCTTCAAAAGACACATTCACCCAAAGTCCATAGTTTACGTTAGCATTCAGTCTTGGTGTTGTAAATTCTATGAACTTTAACAAATATATATGACCCACCATGATAGTACTGTACACAATAGTTTCACTGGCTTAAAAATCCTCGGTTCCACCTGTTTATCCCTCTGCTCCCCTAACTCTTGGAAATCATTGATCTTTTTTTACCATTTCCACAGTTCTGCCTTTTCCAGAATGTCACTGAGTTGGAATCACATAGTATGTAGCCTTCCTTGCTTTTGGCTTCTTTCACTCAGTAATATGCATTTAAAGTTTCTCACAAAAGAATTTTTGAGGGATTGATGGAAGTGTTCTAACTCTAGGTGGTGACATGAAAAAATGCTCGACACAATTAGCCATCAAGAAAATGCAAACCCAAAGCATGAGATACCACCTCACACCCACTAGTATCAAAAAGACAACAACAAAGGTTGGCAAGGATGTGAAGAAATTAAAATCATGTATACTCTGGTGGGAAAGCAAAATGGAGCTTTGAAAATGTCTGGTCATTTAAAAGCTTGTAAATACAGGTTACTTTATGATCCTGCAGTTCCATGCCTTGGTTCACCAAGAGAAATTAAAACAGACCCACACAAAGACTTGTATATGCATGGTCATAGCATTACTCAAAAGCTAAAAAGTAGAAACCCTTAGATGGCTATTAGCCGATGTATAAGCTGTGGTATACCCATGCAAGGGAATATTAGGAGACAACAGAAAGGAGCAAATATTGATAAACATTGATGAACTCTGAAAACAATATGCTAAGTGGCAGAAACCCGTCACAAAAGATCACATATTGTATGATTCTATTTGTATGAAATTTCCAGAACAGAACAATTTATAGTGAAAGAACCTACACAGATTAGGATAGCAAAGGGCTTAAACAGGGAGGCAGGGGAGGGAAGAAAAGGAGCTGACTGTTAATGGAAACGAGATATCTTTTGTGGGGGGATGAAAATGTTCTAACATTTATTGTGTTGATGATTACATAGTTCCGTTAATGTTCTGAAAACTACTGAATAGAACCCTTTAAATGGGTTAATTGTATGGTGTGTAAGTTGCACTTCAATAAAGTTGTCATATTGAAAAAAAAAAAACTAAGCCTGCTGTTTTGATGCAGTTAAGAAAACAACTGGCTTATAGAGATGGTTACATTACTACACCTTACCAGGTTTCTTTTTCCAAAAGCAGTGTCAACCGGCACAAAGAGATGCAGGGTTTTTTGAGCGGGGGCAGGAGGGGGATGGATGGACTGCTATATCTCTGATTCTATGATTTCATTTCTCTAGGACCTTTATTTTTTCTTTCTTTCCCATTACTACCAAGTGTCTGATGGATGGCAGACAACTGGCTTATAGAGATGGTTACATTACTACACCTTACCAGGTTTCTTTTTTCAAAAGCAGTGTCAACTGGCACAAAGAGATGCAGGGTTTTTTGAGCGGGGGCAGGAGGGGGATGGAGGGACTGCTATATCTCTGATTCTATGATTTCATTTCTCTAGGACCTTTAATTTTTCTTTCTTTCCCATTACTACCAAGTGTCTGATGGATGTCCCCTCATGCCAAGTCACCGCCTTCACCAGATGCAGCGCCTCCCTGTGAATGTCATGTCTATTCCCATTAACATTCCTTTTAATACCCCAGTGGCCAAAACTGATCTACCAAGTCTTAGATCTCCTCTTAAAATCTCCAATTCAGGTGGTACTTTCCCTTCTGCAAGCGAACATTTTCTGTGTCTATCAATCCTCCTGCTTCCCCTCTCCTATCAGTTTTCTCTGGTGGACTTAAACGTTCCTCTAATTTGTGGTCAGCTGAAGTTTGTCTTAGGTCTCTCGGTTGTTCTGTAGTGTTATTTTCTCTCTTTGTTGATCTGTATTCTTTCTTGGGAAGATGTGTAGATAGATCTAGATTTACACAGATGCCATTACCCAGTGGTAATGTAAAAGCCCTAGGTAGCATTTTTACTACTATCAATGTGTTAATTATCATAGTAGAGCTAGTATAAATTACAATCCTAGAAATCTCCAAGGACTTTCATATTTTCACAGAGAAAATGTTTTAACCCAGACAATAGGAAACAAGAGACAAGTAGGCAATATGTACTTGAAAGCTCTATTAGCTACATAAATTATACACATTACAGAAATTTGGCATAAAAGTGGGGATAACTTGAAAAATTATTGATAAAAGCTTCATAGAAGCTTGAAGGAAGGGTTTTAACTATAATGAACAAATAAGATTTGTTACACAATTCAAGTCTTGATATGATAACAATATCTAGTTCAACACAAGTAGCCATATATTATTTTAGTATGTTGAGATATTAAATAGTTTTTCTTTTCCTCCACATTTTCTTGTATTATCTATTCTTTCTCCTATTCAGTCAGTGAAGTTTATTACCTATGGGGAAACATAATTCCTCAGAAATGAGGGGTGTGTGCTAAGTCGCTTCAGTTATGTCCAACTCATTGTGACCCTACGGGCTGTAGCCCACCAGGCTCCTCTGTCCATGGGGATTCTCTAGGCAAGAATACTGTAGTGAGTTGCCATCCCCTCCTCCAGGGGACTTTCTCAATGCAGGGATCGAAACTGTGTCTCCTGCACTGCAGGTGGATTCTTTGCCATGAGCATCGCCTGGGAAGTCCCGAAAAATGGAGTGGGAAAGGGTGAATTTCAGTAAACACACACCCTCCACATGAGGAAAGGTTCCCAGGGACCAGGAAGCTACAGAAAGTTAAGAAGCCACAGTGAGCTTAGAATTTGGTCAGGGTCTGAAGACAAAGCCCCTTGCTTTCCCCAGGCCCAGGAAAAAGTCTAGATCAGTTTGGGACGAAGTGAGCCTAGATACCTGTACATAGGGCTCCACTCCTTTTGCCATTGAAACTGAAGCATCCCTTGCTCACATAATGTCACATGCTGTAAGAACTAGGAGTGAAAAAGCTATACATTCGTTCTCTAAACTATGCCCTAGACAAAGCTTTTATAATGTCCATCTTTGGGCTTCCTTGGTAGCTCAAACAGTAAAGAATCTGACTGCAATGAAGACCTGGGTTCAATCCCTAGGTCAGGAAGATCCCCTAGAGAAAGGAAAGACAACTCACTCCAGTATTTTTGACTGGACAATTCCACGGACAGAGAAGCCTGGCAGGCTACAGTCCATGGGGTTGCAAAGAATCAGACACGACTGAATCAACACTTTCACTTTGCATTTTCATCTTAACTTTGCAGTTGCTCAGATTCAGAAAACAACTTTGAAAATAATTACACTTCCCTTACTCATCCTTCTTTATTTACCCATAACTGAAGGAACTACTCTCTCCTCTACAATATTCCCAGTATCTATTTACCAAGCTACAACTTGTTTGAGGTGTCTATCTCCTTTATAAGGCTATAAACCTCTTGGGGGCAGGTAGAAAATCTCCTAACATTGTTATCACCAGTTTAGCATAGCTCACAGGAAGTGTACAGTAAACAAAACAGAAATTATTTTTTCTAATTAAAACTAAGTAAAGATTATCAATTCTTCAGGGTTGGGAAATCTATATTCACCTCTGTTAAATGTTAAAAAAAATTACTTTTTTGCTGAAGATTGAAGTGTACAAGCAAATGGGTACAAGCAATTTCAAAAACTCTAAAAACTTTACAAACCAAATTGTTACAATTTCAATTATAAAAATTTAGCAATAATATCCATTAAAATAGTGATACTTAAACATCCTTACACCTCCAAGAACCTAGTTTTGCACTGAATATGCAAATCTAGAGGTCATTTCATTTACTAAATACATACTTTCTAATCAGCTGCATACTAATAAGTTAATCTGAAGGCTAAATTTCAATTATGAATTATAGACCCTCGTCTCTATTTCTTGATTGCCTGAACTACATGTTTCTGAAAACTTTCGTATGCAGCAAAATGTTGAAAAGAACATCACTTTGGAAATCAATTTCATTCAACCAGGTGACAAGAAGAGCAATGTATTTCTAATTCTTTTTACTCCCCTTACTCAAAACAACAACTTAAAACCAAGCCCCTAGTAGGTAACTGGGCTGACTTGAGGCACACTGCACAGATTTGGATGCTGAAACTGAGTCCCTGAGGTTTGTAATTCAGGCCCATACTCCAGCAGGCGCATTTATCCTGCTTCAGTTCTGATAAATTAATTTGAATTGAAAAGAAAATGGTTTTCCCTCTCAATTCATAGCACTCACAGTTTATTCTGAGCATGTTTTCTCCAAAGCGGAAAAAAAAAAAAGTCAAGTATAAAGGATTTTTTTTCTTAAGCTGAGTATGACATACATCAGTTGACATTTATACTTCAGTTGAAAATTAATTTGTGTAACATTAAAAGCAACAGATTGTGTTATTTCACAATTGACAATATAATTCAAATAAGTATCTCAAATAGCATATATGAAAGGAAAATAATTTAAAAGTCCCAGCTCACTTTCACTGAATTGTTCCAACAGATCACTAGTGCTAACCTCAGAACAGAACAAGGCTCCAATCAGAGATTCTTTCTCATTCTTGCAATCACTTGAGATATGTAGTGTTAGGCATGACTCTAATATCTTAAGATGTCTTCCAATGAATACCTTATCTTCATTCTGGTTTGGCAACTCACTTCACTGAATCACAGTGAGGAAAAGAAAATCCAGTTGCCTTCAAGTCAGCTATGCAAAGCAGATCACCATCTTTAAAATTCTCAGCCATAACTTCCAGATGGTATCAGCACAATCCTGTGTTATATCCATGCATCTCATTTCTCCTCTGTAGCAGTCAGTTTAAGCTAAGTTATGCTGCAATAACAAACAAACCATATAAACCCAGCTCATTTCTAGAATATGCTTCATTTTCATCACAGATCTAAAAGCCAAGTTGAAAGAGCAGCTGCTATCTGGGGCATGCCAGTCCTTGGGCAGAGGAGAGAAGAGCATTGGTGAGACTTCACTGCGGTTTCTATAACATCTGCTTGGAAACAGCACTCATAACTTTCTACCACATTTCATTAGTCAAAGCATACCACATGGTCAAGCTATGGACAGGAGGCAACTAAGCAAGGGACAGCAATATGCTTCCAGTAATATAATCAGTAATAAGGTAAAACTCCAATTTATTCCACAAATATAAAACCCACAAATCTTTATATTTCCCAAGGAAAAACTCCAGCTACTACTCTAACTCTCTAAGAGATTTTGATCTTATCATCCCAGGGGAGAAACAGACCAGCCAAATTGGTGCTTTTTCTGAACTTTCACTCTAGGCACCTTTTTACAAAGCAACCTGTTCCTAAAAACTAACTCTTGAAACTCTGAGAATTCAATATCATGTAATCCTCCCAGCAACCTTAGAAGTAGTCTGTGTACCAGAGTACAGGGTTATTTACTCCTGGCAAATGGAAAAGAATAATTTACATCTGAAGAGCTGAAAACACAGGGTTTATGAAGAAACTGTCAGAGTTCATAAAATTCTTAAACTTGGTCAAAATGATACTATACAGATTAAAAGGAAAAGTATTCCAACTCAAGACTTCCTTGAAAGAAAAGTTATCCAACTTCAGTTTTGAAGCATCTTAGATTTCATTTTAAAGGAGTCTTACATTTTTTAAAGAAATAAGATTATGGATCTCATCACTTTCTAAATTTTCACCCTCTTCTTACACTGATCCCAGGCAGGTGTAAATTTGAAATCAAAGTTTGCTAAACTCACTCTTTGCTTTCTTCTGAATTTTAGGCTCAATTATTGGTATTTCTGGCAATTCTGTGTATCTTGGTCACCAAGATATGTCTCACTCAAAGATTACGAAGACCTGGCCTCCTTCCTAATCTGAATAGGGAAAAACTGATGTAGCTACTTTTTTTAAGATCTGTCATACCAATCTCCAGTCCAAATGCTGGACTGGATGAAGCACAAGCTGGAATCAAGATTGCTGGGAGAAATATCAATGACCTCAGATATGCAGATGACACCACCCTTATGGCAGAAAGCAAAGAATTAAACAGCATCTTGATGAAAGTGAAAGAGGAAACTGAAAAAGTTGGCTTAAAACTCAACAACCAGAAAACGGAGATTTTGGCATCTGGTCCCATCACTTTATGGCAAATAGATGGGGAAACAATGGAAACAGTAACAGACTTTATTTTGGGGGGCTCCAAAATCATCACAGATGGTGACTTCAGCCATGAATTTAAAAGATGCCTGCTCCTTGGAAGAAAAGCTATGACCAACTTAGACAACATATTTAAAAGCAGAGACATTACTTTGCCAATTAAGGTCCGCCTAGTCAAAGCTTTGGTTTTTCCAGTAATCACATATGGATGTGGAAGTTGGGCTATAAAGATAGCTGAGCTGAGTGCCGAAGAACTGATCCTTTTGAACTATGGTATTGGAGAAGACTCTTGAGAGTCCCTCTGACAGCAAGGAGATCAAACCAATCAATCCTAAAGGATATCAGTCCTGAATATTCATTGGAAGGACTGATGCTGAAGCTGAAAGTCCAATCCCTTGGCCACCTGATGCGAAGAACTGACTCACTGGAAAACACCTTGATGCTAGGAAAGATTAAAGGTGGGAGAGGGGATGACAGAGGATGAGATGGTTGGATGGCATCACTGACTCAACGGACATGAGCTTGAGTAGACTCTGGGAGTTGGTGATGGACAGGGAAGGCTGGCATGCTGTAGTCCATGGGGCTGCAAAGAGTTGGACACGACTGAGAAACTAAACTGAAATTGAAACTGATATCAGTCTCCATTCCTGTAGCACATCTAGCCATTTCTTTTGATTTATTATAACTTTCCTCATTATACCTGGTGCTAAAATTATTATCTGAATGGTTGATAAGAATTAGACACTCAATAATACCAAAATAACCCAATACATATTACTTGCTAAACAGACGGGGAAACATATAACTGCAAAATGGAAGGATCTGACTCAACACCCTAATCCTGCTATTATCTGCAGTATCACTAAGATTATTTCTTCTGATATAATGCAATCTAAAGCATCACTAATGAAGCAAAGTTAAACAAAATTAATAAATACTTTTGAAAAAAATGTTTAGTTCAAAAGAACAGAAGAATAAGCTAAACAACACCTTAAGAAGCAATCAGACAAACCAGTACGGTGAGACATTTTACAGGACAACTAGAACTGGACAAGTTCTTCAAAAGCCAATGACATTAATAAGTGAACTCATCATTCTGAGCTAAAAGAAACATAAGAGACATAACAAACAAAATTAATATGTGGTCCTCTTCTGGATACTGATTGAGATAATCAGCAGTGAAAGATATTTGGGGTCACAGGAAAAGTGGAACACTCTGGTTCTAGATGAGATGGAAATTAATTTATAAATTTATATATGCATATGTATGTATATGTACAGAGAGAAACAGAGAAGCAAACATATATTAAAGCATTCAAAGCAGTCATCTCTGCATGTTGGAATATGGTGTGCTTTTTCTTTTTTTTGTTCCTAAGTATTGTTTAATTTTCTACAATGCACATTTACTGCTTCCACAATAATGCAAGACATATTTTAGGCTTCGTCTCACCATAGTTAAATGAGCTGATGTTTTGAACTACAGCCTTGAATGCCTTTCTGATTTTATTTGATCCTTGTGTATCTACTTCAGTTAAACCTTTCTCTGTCTCTAAACTATGGAGGAGGAGGGCAGGAGCGGAAAGGACTAACAGTTTTTGACTGGCCATTGGGCTTTTGTACTTGACGTAAGGTATCGCATTTAATTTTCATAATAACCACCAAGCTGAGTATTATAAATCCTCTTTTGCAAATGAGAAAACAGGTTCCCAAGAGCTACAGAACCTGCTTTAAGAAAGTATACTTGGTATTGTCTGAGGTACCCTTACCCCAGCTTTACTGAATTTCTTGGCTGAGACCTTAAGGACTCTCCCCCAAATCCAAGGACCACTACTGAATGGCCCACTGAATAAAGAGGAAGTCAAAAGAGAATAAAGATGAAAATCTCAAATTCTGAATGTTTAGGCTTAAAGGTGGCCTGGTATATGTGTCTGAAAAAGAGTTGAAAACTGCAATGGAAAAAAAAGTTAGATACAGTTCTAGTTTCTAAGAAAGGGGATAAAGTAGAACAAACAGACCCCAGAGTTCTTCCTGATTTTTTCTCTGGGATACTGAGAAATGGGAAGTGACCTCCTACCCCCACATCTTACTGTTTTCATGCTGCCATGGCCCAGCAGCCCAGGTGGTGATGAGCAGTTGAGGGGCGGAGAGGCAGAGCAGGGGACTGCCTCACTGAGCCCTCTGCGTGACCTGACGGAGTCCGGGGAGCAAGCAAACATTCCCCTCAAGACCAAGGTTGGGGCATGCAGGGCAAGACAGCAGACCTGAAGGGCCTCCCCCAGCGAAGGAGGATGCTGTGTGGAGAGCAGGGTGGACCTAATGGAGGGAGAGGAGGTGTGGGAGCTGGGATATTCTACAGAGATCAGCATGTCAGGAAGGCCTGACAATGCCCAACACTAGAAGGCTTTACCTCTCAGAAGTTGCCAACCTGGACCATGCCAGACCCCTGAGGGTCAGACACCTCTCCCCGAACAAGTGCCATCCAGGGAAGAGAGGCAAGAGAATATCCAAAACTAATGAAAAAGAGACATAATGAAGTTAACCCACAATTCTGCCATTTTAGGCTGAAAGACATTCTGAAAATAAAGATTGTCACACAAGAGAAAAATAATGAAATTTACTTATTTGCACTCACGTATGTGGCTTAAAAATATGGTCTAGTAAAATTTATCCACACTTACAGAGCCAGTGGATATCAGTGTAACTTGCCTTGTAAATTGCAGTTTGCAGTGCTACTAACAAAGGCTAACAAATACTTCACCATGATGATGACTCTGTAGACTAAGAATAAAAATAACCTTGCATATAATACCTTTGAAATTCAGAACAAAATGTTAGTTCTGAAATAGAACTATAGAACATGCCTTACAGATCCCTCTGTGAACGCTGTTATCATTAGTTCTTCTCTTAGTTTCCCTTAGAGAAATTTGAAACTTTCTTGAAATTTAAGATACATTAATCAAAATTAAATTGTACTTTTATTCCAATAATATATCCTCTTCATAAGAGTTCATAACCCTTTTCTTGTGCGTTTTCAATTTCTTTCATATATTTTACAAAAACAAAAAATAAGCCTACAGAGTAAGAATAGTCTTTTCACTGGCCTGAACCCTTTTCTATCTTACACACACACACAAATCTAGTCATTTCTGCTGTATATACAGCATTGTTGTTCTAAATGATACAAGGAATGAACCAAATAAAAAGGCAGCCTGAACAGAAAGAATGTTCTGTCTCAGGGAGAATCTGTGCTCAAAACCATTATTTGTAAAAGCTCCATTTTGATTAGTTTTGTTTTGCCCTGGAGAATACTTTAATATTTAGTTGGAAATATAACTTTTGGAGGACACTACTGCCTACAAATTGCAAGGAAAAGAAGAGAGACAGGGTAGAGGTGAGAAGCACTGCCTTGCTACCATCACTTGAAGTCAGAGAGAGATTTCAGTTATTAAAAAATATTTTGCCTTATGATTAATTAGGGAAGAAGTTTCACAATGACATACACACATTATTCCCCTCTGGTTCACTGGATCTATGGACCTATACTTCACATATTTGATATAAATAATCCATTAACCAATACGTTTTCTCAAGATAACTCAAACAAAAATTCTAACTCTTGTGAATTTCTCTTACCAAATTAATGAAGAAGGCTTTCACAGAGGGATCCATCAGGCAACACTGATACCATTGATCAATTTCTTTGTTGCAAAGAAGGCAACAAAACAATGGGGCCACATCAATCATTCATCTCATTGCTCTCTGCATTAATCCTTCTCTGCTCTGTAAGGCAGGGACCTGATTCCTGTAAATTGCATTTCCACCCTCCCTTTCCAATGCAACAGGTGTTTGGTTAAGTTCCTATAGTCAGAGGATCTGGCAGGAGATTGGGGGCGGGAGGACAGGAGAAGCTGGGTATTTTTCAGTTCAGTTCAGTTCAGTTCAGTTCAGTTGCTCAGTCGTGTCCGACTCTTTGCAACCCCATGAATCACAGCATGCCAGGCCTCCCTGTCCATCACCGACTCCTGGAGTTCACTCTAACTCATACCCATCGAGTCAGTGATGCCATCCAGCCATCTCATCCTCTGCCGTCCCCTTCTCCTCCTGCCCCCAATCCCTCCCAGCATCAGAGTCTTTTCCAATGAGTCAAGTCTTTGCATGAGGTGGGTATTTTTAGACCCTCTCTTTCTCAACTTAGGGCAATACTTTCATCAATGGCTATGACTCCTTTGTGGCGCTAGGTCTCTCTGGTTAGCTCTGCCCCTGGGCTCTGGTAAGACCACCTCCTCCACTGGTCTCTCCAGTGAGCAGTAGGTTCCTGCTATAGGTAAGCTCTGAGTTGCCTTACCATCCATTTATTTAAAAAAAAGGGGGGGAAGGGGTTGGCCGCCCTGCACAGCATGCAGCATCTTAGTTCCCTGACCAGGAACTGAACCCATGACTCCTGTGGTGGAAGCTTGCCATCTTAACCACTAGACCACCAGGGAAGTCCCCCCATTTACTTATTTTTTAACAAAAACTGTGAATATTTAAGATGCACAACATACTTTGTTAAACATACACGGAGTAAAATGATTACTACAAGTCAGACTAATTATCATGTCCTCCTCAGAGTAACTGGTATGTGTGTGTACATGTGTGAAGAGAATACTTGAAATCTACTCTCAGCAAATATCCAGTATTCAGTACAGCATTATTAATTACAGTCATTATGCTGCACATTAGATCTCTGGGCTTACTTATGTAACAAAACTGTAACTTTACACCCTTTGAACTACACACCTCCATTTGCCCTGCCTCCCTGTCCTTGCTAATCACTATTCTACTCTCTATTTCTATAGATTTTACTTTTTTAACTTCCATATATAACTTTCATGCATTTTTCCTTTCTATGTCTGGTTCATTTCACCTAGCATAACATCTTCCACATTCATCCGAGCTGGGAGAATCCTCTTTTAAGGCTGAATAATATTCCATTGTGTGTGTGTGTGTGTGTGTGTGTGTGTGTGTGTGTGTGTGTGTGTGTGTCACAAGTTTTTTTGCCCATTCATCCATTAACAAACTATCATTTTTAGTTTTCAAAAACACCTTTAGAACAATTACCCATCTTAAGGTTCCTCCACTGAACAACTTGGTTTGATTTCTGTTTTCCCAGCTCAATTCTGCCTGATAGAACTACCATGTAGACCATTAATAAAGAAACTGTCCCAAGATTTTGCTCTCTAGGTAGAAAATCACACCAAGCCATAATCAGCTATAAACCTTTCACTCACAGGATATACAATAAGCATGAGTCCTCAGAAAAAGAAGATGAAGGAAAGTATAACCAAGCAGGATCCTATGGGATCTTCCCAGGACAGACCACTCCTCATATCCACTGCTATCCACTCTCAGAAGTACCTAAATAATATCTCATGCATAGTTCCTGAGATTTTCAGATGCTAAAAACCACTACCCAATGGAAAAAATCAACTATTTGATAAACACCTAGCCTGCAGGCAGACACTTAAGTACTGATAGGATTAACCCCTGTTGACACTGCCCTGTTACCTCACCATCAATCAGAGACTTGTGTGCGAGCTGATCACGTGCCCTGGGATGCCCCTCCCTCACTCCCTTGACCATTAAAAGTTCCTTGTTGGAACGCTTCCGGGGAGCTCGGGTCTTTCTGAGCAGAAGCCTGCAACATTTTGGTCCATTTAGCCTCACCGGGCATCGGGCACATGAATTTTCCTTCAATAACAAAAGAAGACTGAAAGATTTTTCCTTTATTTGGAAGATCCCCCTGGAGAAGGAAACGGCAACCCACTCCAGTATTTTTGCCTGGAGAATCCCAGGGACGGAGGAGCTTGGTGGCTACAGTCCACGGGGTCGCAAACAGTCAGACACGACTGAGCGACTTCACTTTCACTTTCACTAAAAAGGCAGCATGCTAGTCGATGGGGTTACAAGACGAGAGGAAGCAGACACAGACCTCCCTGTGTCCTAGTCTCTAGTCCAACGGGGAACATGGGCATTTGCGAAAGATCACACAGACAAACGTAACCTTACTACTGTGTACACTCAGTTCTACTAAGACACTTGTTTTAAAATGATGAAATTGACATATGAAAAAACGATTTGACCAGAATAGGATTTCATCTGTGAGACATACGGGATGAACATGCAAAAAATCTGCACCTAGCTGAAGACAGCCAGGTCGGCGCACACAAACAGAACAGGAGCCCAGACCTCTTCCTAGGATCTGAGTTCACCAGGAGCCACGCCCATCTGGCGGTAGGACTTCCCCAAGGATTTCAGACAGCCCTCTGCCGCCACTTCACAGTATCTCACAAGCAGCAGCTTTATGAAGCCCACTTCCACGAGTAAACTTCCAGTCTTTTTCAAGGTAAAATACCATATTTCTGGGAGTCACTGTGCATTTCTTACTGATTTTACATATGCAAAAGCATACTACCACTTTGGATCAGCTTCCAATGTTTTTTTTTAGATGTCACTGAGAGGTAATAACTGTTGTGCCGCTATCTCATTTTCTTATAAACCCTGTGGTATTTATTTTGCCATTTTGCAAACATAGCACTTTTTTTTAATGTATATGTTGCATTACAGCAGAACTGACTATATTTTAAAAGAGAAAACATGGTGCTATAAAAGGTTTTACCAGGAAAAAATAATAATAATAAAGCCAGGCAGAGCTACTATCCCTGTGGGTGAGAGGGATCAAGGCACAGGGACCTGAGAAAAGCTGGAGCAAAGTACCTGGACAACAAAGGGATGGCAGTGTGGACTAGGGGGAGGCCAGAGAGCTAGGTAGAGGTTGGACATGGAGCCTGCCAGGGTAGGAAGTGGTGAGAGTGTAACTGAGTAGGACCTTCTAGGGCCTCCAGAATAGACCTCTACCCATGTCCTCCACTTGCCTTTTGTCTGTAGAAAAAGTCAAAGAATCAGTTTAATCTGAGAAGTGAGAAAATGCACAAAGAAAACAGTCAAGTAAGTCAAGGAGAAGGGGATGACAGAGGATGAAATGGTTGGATGGCATCACTGACTCAAAGGACATGAGCTAGAGTAAACTCCAGGAGATGGTGAAGGACAGGGAAGTCTGGTGTGTTGCAGTCCATTGGCTCACAAAGAGTCAGACACAGCTAAGCAACAACAACAAGCCATTAAACAACATCAAGGAACTTTAATTCTTCTTCAAGCACTATAGATAATATCCTGAGCCATGCCCTTTGAGCTATTTTGCAAATACTGAACCTCTACCAAGTGGAAGAACTTAAGTGTATGCTACCCACAAGCATTCAGACCCCAGAAAGGCTGGAACCAGGAAGGAAATGAGGCTGACTACCAATATCCTCACCACCAACCAAGCAATCAGAAGAATGTCCATGAGCTGATCACATCCTACTCCTTGAACAGTGTTCACCATCCAGGATGGGACACACAGTTTTAAAGGTATTATCTCCCTGTCGCCTTCTTTGCCTGATAAAGCAATAAAGCTATTCTTTTTTACTTCATTCAAAAATCTGTCTCTGATATTTTATCTGGCACCGGTGTACAGAGGCAACAAGGGGCCATAATAGATTAGACTAATGTGAAGGAGCTGGGCACCCAGACAAAGGAAGTGGTCAGTAGGCCAAAAGTGCTCCATTTCTCAATGATAAAATGCAAACTAATTTGTTTGGGACCAACCTGAAATATACACATACACATACATACACACACACACACACACACACACATATACAACACACGTACTATCTCTCTTTGGCATATATATTACATTGAAAACATCTATTTGTAAAAACTTATTAACTACTGTATGCATGCATGCTAACTCACTTCAGTTGTGTATGACTCTTTGCAATCCTGTAGACCATAGCCCACCAGGTTCCTCTGTCCATGAGATTCTCCAGGCAAGAATACTGGAGTTAGTTGCCACGTTGTCTTTCAAGGGATCTGCTAGACCACTGTTAAATAGCTCTTGTACTATATTATCAGACTTATGTGTGTGTTAGTTGCTCAGTCATTTCCAACTCTTGTGACCCCATAGACTATAGCCCACCAGGCTCCTTTGTCCATGGAATGCCCCAAGCAAGAATATTAGAACAGGTAGTTCCTTTCTTCAAGGGATCTTCCTGACCCAGGGATCAAACCTGGATCTTCTGCATTGTATGCAGATTCTTTACCATCTGAGCCACCAGGAAAGCCCCTATTAATTATTACACAGGCACACTTAAAACTCAGATGACATGAAAGCATACAGTGATTTTAAAAGGTAGTTAGCTCTTTAATTATAGGTGTCAATATGGATCTGTTTGGCACTTCTCTGGGCTCAGGAACTCTGGGGAGCCCTAAGAAAATGCCACCTGGATTGTTCATGAAAGAGTCTGAAAAGAACTAAGTGCCTGGTGGACTCAAATGCTGGTCCAAAGAGATAAAGCATCTAAAAAGTTGTGCTTATTAAAAAGTTTAGGGTTTGCAAGAGAATCTTACATGAAGGACTTCATAGGTGATTCTCACTACTCATAATTTGTAGAGGGGGAATCCTTTCCACAAAGTGAAAATGAAAAGCAAGCCAAAGGTGGACACAAAGAATGGTGAGTCTTGGAGCAAAGTGGAACCTGCTCAACCTGCAGAGGAGAAATCAGATTCACCAATGAAACAGGAGAAGTGACAGTCAGCCTGCAATAACCTTCAAATTTTACCCAAATACAGACCAGATGCATTCACTCTTCCACCATTTCTGTCCTCTGCACTCACTACACAACCTTCTTCAGCACCTCTGGCATCAATCCCTCCCCAGGACTGCCTCATGGTCCCCCTATAACCAGAGGACTGGTTAGCTGCATCCATAACCAACCTATCCACTTTCTCCCATTGGATTTCTGTAGACTGAATGGGTCTGCATGTATGCAGATCTCTTCCTGTTTATAGTAAAATTTCATTTATTAAATGTCTAAAACCCCAGAAAATGTTAATAAACAGAATTTATAGTGCCATTCAATAGTAGTTGATTTTCTCAGTGTTTCTGGGAATACTCCAGATTCCAAAAGGAACTCTAAATCATCAAAGCAAGATTAACGTATGTTCAATGAAGTTTCCAAGTGTTTTTTTTTCCTTATTCTAATATGATTCATTTAAGAAATGCTTAAATTATCTCCTACTATATACACAGTAATAGTCTCAGCATAATGGAGAGAATCCAAATGTAATACAAGTTGTGGAACCTTAAAGCAGTTATAATATTCATATGAAAAAGTCAAAACATAAATTAAGCTACAAAATAATATTTATATTAATGCAGCTTGCCAACAAAAACACTTTTCTTTCTGCTCTAGTGTGTCCTAAGAAACTGCATCACAAATCAGATTATATTTCCCAAAGGAAAAACATTATAAAGTATAACTTAAGTGGTCTGTCTGATCAAGGAAATGGCATTTAAAAGAATGTACATGTGTATGTACATATGCGCACATACATATATTCAATATCATGTCACAAAACAAACAAAACTGGCAAAAAACCCTGGCAGTCACTTAATATGATGTGCCCCCAAAATTGGACAATAATTATGTAGAAATTATACAGTGAGACCCAATGTACTCAAGTGTACACACAGCACAAAAATAAACCTCTAATGTAAACCCTAATGTATCATAAATTTCACTTAATGTCATAATGCCAGCTCTGATAAACACAAGCATATCATTTAACTATATATAGTTCTGCTTGACTCGTTGGATTTGAAAGAGCACTTTGGGGATGGCATGCAGGCTTGAGTCTTTTTTAAAAATGAGCTGATGTGTTCTTTTTCTCTAGATGAATTTCCCTGCAGAGCCTCTGAGCTCTCAGAGTTCCTCACAGACCTTAGAGCTGACTTAAAGGACCAGGGCAGGTGTTTAATAAATGTCTACTCTTAATGGTTACACTGGCATTAGTGTGCCTTTTCTGTTTTAAAAGGACTGACCTAATATTTATCCCCTGCAATCTCTTTTCTCTTGAGTTTTCTTAAAGGGACAGTTTCTGAACAAATTAACAACAACAACAACAAAATTGAGGAAAAGGTAAACATGGACTAAGTCAATTGTCTGCAAACAGGTATCTACGAATTTCATGGGGAAACCATAAACACTTGCAATTGTTAGATAGTGGATCAAGATTTTCTTTGAAAGATGATTTCAGTGGTGATGATGTCAACCAGGAAACTCTACAAACAGACACTTCATCCTCTTGACACTCTGAATCAGTAAGTTTGGTGCTCGTAACAGCATCAGTGACTAAGCACATGTTCATTCTTATGTCTTCCTGAAAATTTCCTTGTTTAACTTCTTAAAAACTCTCCAGTAAGGGGAACATAAGTGCATACTAATCAGTATTTCCCCTTACCCCCTGGGAGTTAATATGGTAACTTCCATAAAGGACTGTTATATTTTCTACTAATAAATTCCAATTAAGTTTCCTTCTACTTACTCACATCTTTCTCCATTTCTAAAAGCTAATATTCCAATCTTAACTTTATTTTCTAGCTATCCTTTTTGGCCAAGTGTCATACATTTCAATCTTTTCCAGTTTACACTTAGTCTGAAATTACCCATTTTGCTTGTCTAAATCTCCAATAGTTATTTTGGCAGCTTTAAAACAGAGACTCAAAATGGTAGGATCACGGGAACATTGCCAATTCATTTTTGGCTTTTCTAATACACTAAGATTCTACTTTTAATCATCATAATAAAATGAGTCTGAAAAATGTCCATTGGCTTTGACAACTAAGAAATCATTCAAAATTTTGGCAAGAACTAATTTCAGTTGGAACAGTGGGGACAGAATCCAGGCTCGGCGATTCGAAGAGTGAATGCATAGTGAAGACAGAGAGAAAATTCTACTAGTTTCACAAGGTAGAGTTGGAAAAAAAGACAAGAGATAACAGGTGATTGGAAAGGGAGTCAATAGTAGATTCTTTGTTTTACATGAGAAAGGCTTGTGCTTATATATGCAATATATGAATTTCTGATGGTACATTGTATAGAGCATTAAATATCTCAGTGTCAACTACTGCTTCAAAGCACTCCCATTTGTTTTTATTCTTGTTCATAATTTTCCTAAATCTGAGAGAATGCCTAGTATGATTGGGTTCTACAGACTTCTCCCTCCTTTGTAACCTGCTCAACCTTTAAAGTCAGAGGCATGCTTTCTTTCACAAGTCTTGTCCTCTACACCCTTCAAACAGTCATTTGTTGGTTTCAATGAAACGGCATGACAAGTCCCAATAGGTAAGAGGGCTAATTCCCTTTCAGGTGAATTGTTTGCCTCCTCTTCCCTCTTTTCCTGTCATTTCTCATCTTGGATTTGCTATCACTTTGCTAACATTTAACTATGTGTACGTTTTCTTCAGAGTGTGTGTGTGTGTGTGTGTGTGTGCGTGAGTGTATGCACATGGTCACACATGTGCTGTACTAAATTCCCATCATCCTCTGTTCACTTCCTACACCTTCATAGCTTAACTGATTTCATACTACAAAATCTGAGCATCTCTTCGCTTTCAGTTCTTGGGGCTGATTGACTACTTTGATAATTCAGATGCTTTTATCTTGTAGCCATTTACAGAACATCCATGCTTGCCAAACTTGTTGCCAAATCAATGGATAATTCTGTCCCTGTGTACATTTCCCCATCGTGCTGACACATGCCAAGACAAAATTATTTACCTTAGATTAAAAGGATTTGGGTCTCACTTTATTTAGACTGTGAGCATCACAAGTTTTCAAATCAAAGATTTTGAAAGTGAGATCAAGTTCTACACAGGCCAGTAAACCAGGGATAAGCCATTCTGCCCACATTTCCAGGCTGCAGAGGAGTTTGCAGTTGCTTTTGTTCTTTTTATTGAATCTTGAAGAGGTTTCTTAAGCCATGAACTTCAAAATACTACATGAAATAAGGCTTTAGATTAAAGAGAATATAGATATCCAGTCTTAAAGACTAGCATATATGATCCAGAATCAAAAGCAATGTTTGGAAAAACTGTAAATAAAACAAATATGGTGATAGGGAGCCAAATTTATTCCTCCTTACGCTGAATCCATTAATCCATAAAATTCCATAGGTGCAGTTTTTATCTCTGTAGTATATCCTTCCTCTTTTTCTCCTACCTCCACATGAATTTGATGACTTCCCTGAGCAGATGGCCAGTTTTGGGATACAGCTATGCATTCTACCAGGCCAAGGATAGTGCAAAGCACATCATAGACACACAGTGTTCCTTCTGGTTAGTATTTCCTTTCTAATATTATTTTCTAATTTTTATTTTATATTGGGGTTTAATTGATTTACAATGTTGTATTAGTTCCAGGTGTATAGGAAAGTGATTGTTACACATATACAAATATCCATTCTTTTTCAGATCCTTTTCTCATAAAGATTATTACAGAATATTGATTAGAGTTCCCTGTGCTATACAGTAGGGCTTTGTTGATTATCTATTTTATATATAGTAGTGGTGTGTATCTGTTAATCCCAAATTCTTCATTTATTCCTCCCTCTGCAACCTTTTCCCTTCGGTAATCATAAGTTTGTTTCCTTTGTCTGTGAGTCTATTTCTGGTTATTTCCCTTGAGGAACTTGATAGGTTAGGAAGAATTATATTAAATCTATCAAAGTGTACTGAAATCCTTTCAGGCAAATTGCTAAATAAATGTCTTCCTGATGATCTTATGTGTTCATGCTGATGTTAAATTTTCTGAAAGTGGCTTAAACAGCCACACTAGCAAAGCAGCATATTCCATGCCTTGATGGGACAGTCCAGTCAAAGGGGGCTGTAGCTCTGTAGGTTACACAGACTTGCTAACTTCTAGCTGATTCCTTTTGCTCAAAGACACTAACTATTCTCCTGATATTGTTTAGCCCTATATTCTTCAACTGTCATTGGAAACCCTACGCAGGTACATGTAAATATATTTTTAGCCTACTCTGCTCCCCGCCTCTTGCATGCCTACCTCCAAGAACTACTTAACGTGATTGAATGTCAAAGTTCTTAAACTGCAGAACAAAACAGAATCACTTCTGGTGTGCTCAAAGTGTCTGTGACTCAGGGTAAATCATTATACGACCTGGCATGCTGAGACAAGAGGCTCCACATGTCCATCAGGTTAAGACTATCGTTTTTCAACTGCAATGGAGCTGTCAGAAGTTACCAACTGGATTCAGCAGAGTAGATCCAGCCAAAGGAGACACAGAGGAACTGAGACGAGACTTGATTTGTCGTTATTTAAAATGTGAATTTTTATAAAATGGTCCTATTATAAATATGATATTATAGTTGTACTTTAATTCACAATATAAATAAAATTAATGTACTGCTTTCATTTAATCCAGCACATACCTGTGTACATATGTGCGTGTTAAGTCACTTCAGTCGTGTCCAGCTCTTTGCGACTCTATGGACCATAGCCTGCCAGGCTCCTATGTCCATGGGAGTCTCCAGGCAAAACACTGGAGTGGGTTGCCATGCCCTCCTCCAGGGGATCATCCTAACCCAGAGATCAAACCTGTGTCTTTTATTTCTCCTGCACTGGCAGACAGGTTCTTTACCACTAGCACCACCTGGGAAGCCCCTGCATAATTATTCTCTGCAAGCTGTTGAAAATACAAATATAAGTAAGATGCATTCTCTGTGTTTTTACAGCTCACAGTTAGTAAGAGAGCTAAATGTATATAAATAAGGTGATTTGGCTTGGCCAAGGACGGAGGACGTGCAAGTCTAATCTCACCAGTTAGAATACAAATTCCTGGAGATTGAGGCTAGTCTCTTCTATTTGCTTTTATCCACTCTGTGCCAGGGACACAGCAGGCCCTCAATAAATACGCTGAATTTATTCACATAGCTCACAAATGCATGTTGCATTTTCCATTGGTTTGTCTTGCTGTGTAAAGACTTCTTAGTTTAAAAAAAGAAAAAGATGTGCTTCACAGAGGATATATTATGTCCATAAGCATTATGTTTTAATTCTACCAATTCTATAATCCAAATGAAATATCTAATATTCATGCACATAATATTAGATGACATATCCCAAGAGTCTGTCTCCAAAAGGAAATTCCTCCCTATGAAGTTTAGAATTTTTTTCTTTCCGACTGCAGCCTTGTTCTTAGTAATTTTCTTTTAGTAAGCAACTCAGGTCAGGTTTAAGATACCCATGTAAAATGCTCCTCCCTCCCCACAAAGAGACTTGGAATTATTAAAATGTCCCACATTCTCACGTACAGCTGAATAGAGGTTACACTCACAAAGAAGATGCGCGACTTTTTTTTATGTTTCACGCAATGAAAGGCATGTCACATTCTGCTTTTTCAACTGAAGCATGCCACAACCCAGAGGGTCGGTTACTGTCAGAAATTCAACTTGAGAAAAGCCCTCAGATCACTGAGAAGAATGCTACCTGCCAAGTCATGAATCAAACGTACCTGAAATTACTACAATTTGATCAGAAATATCACTTTGGTGGGCCGCATGTCACTTCTGACTGCAGGAATCATAAGAATAAGGTAAAAGAAGACTGAGAAACATTAGCAAGTGAGAAAAATTTGTAGGTTCACTCTTCATTAAAGGTGCTTTTCTCTCTTCTCATTCTTATTAGAAATAAGCTGATTCTCAGCTATGCCCATTTCATATGCATCAGGCTACACAGATACCCTAGCAAACCAATTAAAAAAAAAAAACAATGATAATAAAAAACAGCACAAGAAATTGTAATTGTTTAGCATGGACACGACAAGGGCAGGATGACTATGCATGGGAACAGTTGTAAACTGGAAGACACTGGGATATGATCCACTGCCACAAATGAACACATGGGATTAATTTTTTGACAAACAATACGGAGAACTCTTCCTACCTTACCTAGTGGCTCAGACAGTAAAGATTCTGCCTGCAATGCAGGAGACTCGAGTTCGATCCCTGGATCAGGAAGATCCCCTGGAGAAGGAAGTGGCAATCCACTTCAGTACTCTTGCCTGGAAAATTTCAAGGATGGAGGAGCCTGGTGGGCTATAGTCCATGGGCTCACAAAGAATCAGACATGACTGAGTGACTTCACTTCACTTCACAGAGAACTCTTCCTAACTTACAGGTTTTAAAAGTAAATAGGTCCCTGAGAAAAGCATAGAAGTATTTTAAGCTGGCTTTTTTGAAGAGATAATCCATGCTGGTGTTCAAGAACAAAATTAATAACTAGCTGAATGACCTCAAATATGTAGGCCAATGGTACGCGCTCTGGAAGAAAACTTGGCGGCCAACAGACAGCAATCAAGGGGGGCTGTTCACAGCCAGACTCTAGTCATGTCCCATAAGGCCACTCCAGCCACATGTGGCTACTGAGTGCTACAAACATGCTAGTCTAACTGCTGCTGCTGCTGCTAAGTCACTTCAGTCGTGTCCGACTCTGTGCGACCCCATAGATGGCAGCCCACCAGGCTCCCCCGTCCCTGGGATTCTCCAGGCAAGAACACTGGAGTGGTTTGCTATTTCCTTCTCCAATGCTAGTCTAAACTGAGACATATTTGTAAGACTGGCTTTCAAAGATTTGGTACAACAAAGCTCTAAAACATTTCATTAAAACTAGGAATAAATCTACTACATGAACCAGAAATCCCGCTACTGGGTATATACCCTGAGAAAACCACAATTCTAAATGACACAGGCACCCCAATGTCCACTGAAGCAATATTTATAATAGCCAGGACACGGAAGCAACCTAGATGCCCATCAACAGATGAACAGATAAAGAAGTTGTAGTACATTTATACAATGGAATATCACTCAGCCATGAAAAGGAACAAATCTGAATCAGGTATAGTTGAGCTGGATGAACCTAGATCCTCTTTCATGGAGTGAAGGAAGTCAGAGAGAGAAAAACAAGCATCATATCTTAACACATATATATGGAATCTAGAAAGATGGTACTAATAAACCTAGTAAGAGAACAGATTTGTGGACACAGTGGGGGAAGGTGGTCGGATGAATAGGGAAAATAGCACTGTCATACATACATTATCACATGTAAAATAGCTAGCAGGAAGTTGCTAAATCATACAGGGAGCCCAGCCTGATGCTCTGTGATGACCTAGAAGGGTAGGAAGGGGGGAGGGGAGGGAAGCTCCAGAGGGAAGGGATACATATATATACATATATATATAAACAAAAATTATGACTGATTCACATTATTGTACTGCAAAAACAAACACAAAATTGTAAGGCAATTTTCCACCAATAACAAAGAAATATAGGAAAATAATCGTAATAATTTTCTTATAATTTATACATTTTGAAATAATATTCCAAATATATTAGGTTGATATTGATAGAATACATTATTAAATTAAACTTCAATGTCCTTTTTCCCCCTCTTTTAATGTGGCTACTAGAAAATGTGTGATTGCATATGGGAATTGTACTTCTGGCTTGCTTTCTATTTCTATTGAAAAGTGCTGCTCTAGAATTAGATACCTGAGGACATATCCTGATCTGGATGATGTCACCTACTGTTTCTGCATCTATAAGATAGGAATAATGATAAGGCAGTCAACTCTAAGAATTTTGAAAGGATTCCATAAATTCACACACGTAGAACAGTATCGAGCATATAGTATCACCGGCTAAAACCTGTCTTTACTACCTGCCTCTACAAAGTCACTAGCCACTGCAGGCACGGACCTTCAACACCCCCTGAAAGGAGTTCAGGGTGGTGCTCTGGGGAAACTGGCAGAACAAGCCTACAGATAGTTAGATATTTTCAGGAGAAGATTTCATTAGCCCAAATATTTGTACCTCCTCATATCTAGAAAAACACTAAAATCAGCAACAGTGACTCCTGCTTCTCATGTTCAGCAACAAGCCTCTAACAAAATGTGTGCTTGACTCCATGTACCCCTGCTTCACTAAAATCACATGTGATGCTGACCTTCTCCACTACCTCTTTGGAGCAGTTTCTCAGAGCCATCTGAGAAACTGTTTACCAGGCTATAATCCTCATTTTGCCCCCAGTAAAACTTAACTCACTAGTCTCACATTGTGTATTTTTTCAGTCAACAGTATATGCTCATTAAACCTGGTTTTAATACCCAGTGCACAAATCCTTTCTACAAAATATGGTGACATACAGATTCTAGACCTCTATTTGAATAACCCCAAAGATAGTGAACCCACATTTTCTTGAGATATGGCATTCCTGAACTTCTCTGAATGTGAAAAAGTTTATTCCTGGCATGAGTAAAAATCTTTCTTTGCAACTCTGAATCTTCTGAGATTCTTTATCTACGATTGTGCCAGAGGCAAAGAGAGAAACTGGTCATATTCCAATGCCCTATTTCTATAGAAATTGTTGAAAGATTTTGGTATTGGAAATGGGGATATTATATATTCCCATGGAAGTTCATGTCAAAAGACCTTACGCTGACCCAGCAAAACCTTTTTAAAAAACAAATTTTCAAAAATGTGATTCATCATACATGCTTCACCCAAGAACACCTTTCTATTTTAGCAGAGTTTTCCCTTTCAACCGAGGATACTTTGCTGTCGGAAAGTGGAAAAAAGAGGACAGACAAGGACACACACTTGATGAGATGTCTCAGCCCAATCATAGGAATGACTAAGGCCACTGCCCATCTACCCACACTCACATCTGAAGACTGGTTTTCCCCCTTTTCCTGCTCCTGGTGCTAATTTCAAAGCTAATGCCTTGAATATTTGCATACTCAGGAGAACAGTTGTTTTAATGATAAGCCAGTAATGAAAAGGAATACCATGTGGATTTCCTACACATGTGTGGATTTTCAGAATCTTCCAACAGCTTCTCAATAAGCCCACACTTTTATATATGTATGTCTCAAGCTCTTTACAATTCTAAGATACTATAAACTTTATACATGAGGTCTGCGCCAAATCAAACCGCAGCCTTTTCCCTGTGTCCTGATGACATGTCTGCCTCCAGGTAGAAATGATTTAGCATTGCTCTTCCTGTCAGTGGACTCCATCCATCACATGTGTAGGCTCTGGCAGTAGGTGAGTGTGAGTAACTGTGTGTGTGTGTGTGTGTGCATGCCTGCATTCCAGTAGAGGTTAAGTTTAAACTTGCTGACTCAAACTTCAGGCTCGAGGGCGGTCTAGTGTGTCAGAAGCGATATGGTTCTTGCAGACAGACAGACTGGAATGTAAATCTTTGCTCTGTGGTTTACCAGCTATCCTGGCCTTACACCCTGTGCCAAAGGTCCCTCAGCCTCCCTTTCCTAGTATGAAAAATGAGGCTAAATCATAGAAACCACTTTGAAGTGATCTTATGAAGCTTAGACATGTCGACTCTTATGTACCTAGGCAATACAGCATGTCATAGATAAGCAATTAGTAGTCACTTTTGTCACCTTCCTGGATATTGTTAAACTTTGCACCAGAGATCCTCAAAGGGCCACTGTCACCCTTCTTTCCATCACACTCTCCTTTCTAACGGGTTTTAGAATCTTCAATAGAGTGGTGCCCTTTCTGATTCAAGCCCTTACTATCTAAACTGCACAAGCAGATGCTAATAAGAAAATATATTCAATCAAACATTAAAATTAGAATTTACTACCTGAGTTGCTCGGACAGAAAGAGGGCTTTGTGAACTGGCATAATTAGACAAAGCTCAGTGGAAGTATAATTAAAAATGGATCTTGACTAATAGGTAAAATGTGGATAACTGGGAACTGGGAGTAGAAAAAACAACACATAGGACTTCTGAAATTGGGGTGGGTCTTGTGGTTGACTTAAGGAAGACAGGCCTGATAACAGAAGGTCAATGTAATGTAGGACCTGGAATATTTTCCTGTTCACAATAGAAGTGTAACTTGTGTTTCTCAGGGCCCATTTAGCACTGTTTCATTTTAGCCAGAAAACATCTGAAAGAATGAACCAAAGAATTCTCTTCATAGTCTCCAAGGTTGGAATCATCCCTTCCCCCTCCCTGATTGGCCAGAGATATTCTAGCTCATGGAAGAGGTCAATTCCAATGAAACTAAGCCCTGTTAACAAGACTTAATCACAAAAATGAATGGAAGTCGATATGAAATAAATTGAGTTAATTCTGAAGACCAGAAATAGAGATGGAAAAAATAATTACTTTTTCCCCCAAAAGAAAAAACCTTTGTTGAACTACTCCCACATACATACATACATACATACATACACACACACATATACATAAGTGTGTGTAAAAGGAGATACAGTTGCAGCAGATGACCTGGGGTAGAAATTTGTCTCTGCCCTTTGACTTAGTATGCTAGTATGCTTAGTTATATCAGGGTCGGGGAGGGGGAGACAAATTTAAGAGAACATACAGTGGTTTTATGGGGCTTCCTGGTGGCTCAGATGGTAAAGAATCTGCCTGCAAGGCAAGAGACCTGGGGTTGTTCCCTGGGTCAAGAAAAATAATCTGGAGAAGGGAATGGCAACCCACTCTAGTATTTTTGCCTGGAGAATCCCATGGACAGAGGAGCCTGGCAGGCTACAGTCCATGGGGTCACAAAGAGTCAGACATGACTGAATGATTTTCACAACATGACAACAGGGTGGCTTTATAGAAATTGGTAACTCAACCAAAAGTGATCTAGGTACTCTAGGCTCTTTGTTCACATAATTATATACAAATAATAATAGCTAAATGTTTTTAACAGATATAAATGTTAGAGATCTAAAAAAAACTTAACAGATTTCATGTTCAAATATTTGATAACACCAGTGGCTGCACTGATTCATGTCATGAGTAAAAAATATCAAGGGATGATTCTAGAAATACTTACCAAGTGGCAGGGCTTCAAGTGCCAACCAACCAGAACAGATTCTAGCAATACCCCTGGGGTGGGTCCCCAGGCCCTTTTGCCACACCAAGTAGTATCTGTCTGAGTTGCTGTAATAAGAGATGATCTAAGAGATGTCAGGGGAATAGCCATAGGACTGAGGTGGTAATAGGGTCCTCGGGGGGCTTAGAACAACACCTATTTCCCTTCTGGTACAGATTTCCATATTTATATTGAAATATACAATATTTTTACAACCAGCAAGGCTGCATCAGGTTCTTCCCAGAACCCATCTGCCAGTGAGGGAGACAAAAGAGATGCGGGTTCGATCCCTGGGTCAGGAAGATCCCCTGGAGGAGAGCACGGCAAGCCACTTCAGTATTCTTGCCTGGAGAATCCATGGATAGAAGAGCCTGACAGGCTACAGTCCACAGGGTCATAAACAGTCGGACACGACTGAACCAGCTGAGCACGCACGCATGTACGTGCAAGACCACATCAGTGGCCAAATCACCCGGAATGTGTCTAACGTAAGCAAGCAAGGCAGAAATCAATAGAGGAGTGCCCAGGAGCCAACTCTACAAGCAGCGATTACTGCAAGCTTTAGTCTTAGTATAATTAAAATCTTTCATTTATGTGTATTACATGGTATAGTTTTCAAAATAACCACCTGAAAGAAAAATTCAAATCTGCACAACTCGAAAACTACAGTTGAGACCAAGCAATGGTGCCTGACTACCATGAAGTTAAGAGCTTTGCCCAACATTGTGATTCTTCCAGAAATAATGAGTTGTTCAATAACATGACACTAGGGCACAAATCTGCAGCCAACCCTCACACAGACGAGTGGTAGAACACAGCAAAGAGCTGCTTTCCAGTGAAGGCACAGAAGGATCACTATGCATTAGTTACCCAGGATTCTGTTTTTAGCTGCAGCATATTTAATTACAAGAGGCTCATAATTAAAACATGCCTAGAGAGGCAAAATCAAAAGAAGGCATCATGTTCCTTGATGCAAAATACCGAAGCTCAACAATGACAGCCTTGACGATGGAGGAGACATCTCTTCATTCTCACCAATCCTCACATCTAAGTCAAAGTCCAACCTTTTCTGATGGGAAGACCCCCCCCTTTATTTTTCATTTCAAAAATGTCTACAGACTCCCACATCACAGGGAAAAAAAATGTGAAATAAACTAATGACCAAAAGTGAGATGAAAAGTTTTAAAGGTGCTGTGTTGCTGTTGTTGTTTTTGTTGTTGCTGTTGTTTTTCATCACACGAGCACACCCTACTCTTAAAATATAGTAGTTCTTCTATGGGCTGGATGACTTAATTGTTTGGCTTACAAACTGAACCTGGGTTGACTCCTCCATCCCTTCAGTAAGCCTGAGTCTTGGCCACCAAAGAGACTCTATTCTCCAGCATCTCTAGGATTGGCTTCAGAAGTGGACCAAAAGACATGAAATACCCTGGTTTGGGAAAAGCATCTCAGGAATTTGTTTGAAATGGATGATTTTCAGTAGATGGCTTCTCTCTACAGGTCCTGGACTTCTGGCTGGAACATATCTCAACCTCCAGCCAACCCAGGGCCCCCAGAATCCGAATTGGCTCTGGGCAATCTATCCTGTTATTGTTTGGCCTGAATTCAGTGGTTTTTGTACACAGACAGACTCCATCAGTTTGTCTCAAGTCTGAAGTCAAGGGGAGACTGTCAGCAGCCAAAGACCTCTGTTCGTCCTGAATGGCAGGTTTTTCCTCAAATTCCAGGGCTTCGTCCTATACTTGTGGTCCTAAATACATAGTTACACAACCCTCTAGGTTGCCCAGTTAATATATTGTGCAGTGTTCAATACACTGCATCCTTAAAGCTTTGTTCATTTTTAGTCTTCATTCAATAGTCTGAGCACAAGGCTAGCATATACTTGAACTCATGGTGAAGTTTGAACATTAATAAAATAGTATACCCATTTTAAAAAAAGACATGAAGTAACTGGATTTCACTAATATTCTGTTTTCCCCTTCAAATGAATTGCTTGACCTAGTTGCTAGAGAATGCACATAACAAATCATGGGCGGATTACAATGGATGAAAATAACTAAGTATCTACATTTTATTTACCTGGCTGGCTCCAGGCAACATGGCTCCAAATGCAAGTGCAATCCTAGGATTCAAGGACTGTGATCTCTATTTCCTCCTCTGTCAAAAGCTACATAGAAGCTGAAGGGAAATGAACCTAATCCTCTTTGGCTTGCTTTCATCAATAGCTACTGTTAGCACTTTTGAATAACCATCCATGAAAATGCTAGTCAAAACATCAACAAAATAATCCCAACAAATGAGAAAATTTAAAGGGTGAATACAATATTTATCGTCTTGGAGCAAGGTTGCCACAGACTTCACAGGTACAAAAACACTAATCCCACTTGAACTCTCAATTTCTAGAATTAAAAGTAGAGTTGAAAATCCTCTACTTTCACAGGTTTAACGTGTTAATTATCACTTAGATATAATCCTGTTAACAGCACTAAATTAAGGACCTGTGTTATATTTGGGAAGCTGCCTGGTGTTAAAGGGAATGCGGCTGCTTCCTTTATAGCTATAATCTGGGCAAATGTCTTCTTTAAAAGTATAAAACACTTATGTGCAATTCATATCCAAAAGATCCAAAAAGATATCTAAGTAGCTCATGTAAATAGTTTTGGATGCTGTAATACCCTCTATTTAGTCAAAGATCCATTTTTTTATACTTTGCCTGAGAGTCTCTGGAGCTATGCTGTCAATGGTGCTGTGCTTTTCTCCACCAAGTATTAACAGTATAGTCGGCACTACTTAGAATCTTTTAATCTGTTCATCTTGATCGTGTATTTAACATAGTGTATCATTTGTCATTTTGACTCTTAACTCAATAGGACCAGTCAACTATTTTTCATCATTCTATTTAAACTTTTGAAATGATGTTATTACTTTCATGCCTAATCTTTATAAAGGTGTGCAGAACAGCAAAATTGTAGTTTGGGAAAGATATTTTCTTTGAAGGAATCAAATGACTTCAGCTTCAGTTTGTGAAATATAATTAAAATGAGTTACATGTCTTGGAAATTTGTGTTTGTTTGTTTGGATACTCCTCTTTCACTCGCTTAGTTCCTATCTTTTTATCCTGCTTATTCAGTCTATTATTTAAGGACAAAGTTTTTTAAGCAGTTATTAATAAAAGAATTCCTTCAGAAACAAGATCTAAAGTAAGTAGACAAGGTCCTTAATAGGCTTTCTCATGAAGTACATTTTAGCAGTATCATTTTTCTCTAATTCTTTACCTCTTTCTTTTAAAAGGCACACTCAGCACAGAACTGAAAGGTATCTTCAGTTGCCAATTTATTAATGTCAATCCTCAAAACTGGAGACTGTGTTTATACTGCTTTTATCATCAACAATTATTGTCTATCCATCTAATAGTCTCTCTGTTTCTTAGCTGTTCAGCTAGTTAGCAAGAAACAACTTTCACTAAAAATAATGGGGCTGGGGCTTCCCTGGTGGCTCAGATGGTGAAGTATCCACTGCAATGCAGGAGACTAGGGTTCAGTCGCTGGGTCACCTGGAGAAGGGAATGCCTACCTACTCCAGTATTCTTGCCTAGAGAATCCCATGGATAGAGGAGCCTGGTGGGATACAGTCCACATGGTTGTAAAGAGTTGAATGGGACTGGGCAACTAAGCACACACCAACACAGACATACCTAGGAACTGCTAGGTCCTGCAAATATGGAAACAGGCAAAAGAACATGGTCCTGCTTTAATGAGATGTGCAGTGCTGAGTCGTTTCAGTTTGTGTCCAGCTCTTTGCTACCCTATGGACTGTAGCCCACCAGGCTCCTCTGTCCATGGGATTCTCAAGGCAGGAATACTGGGGTCATTTGCCATGCCCTCCTCCAGGGGATCTTCCTGACCCAGGGACTGGACCTGTATCTCTTATGTCTCCTGCACTGGCAAGGGGGTTCTTTACCATTAGCACCACCTGACCATACTAAACTTTAGTCTATTAAACATAAACATTGAGCAAATAAACTATAAAATACCTTTAAAAAATAATGAGGGTGAGTACTGAAGACTATGAAATACTATAAAGATAATTTTCCAAGTATGAATTTAAATATTAAAGTAGATATAAAGTAAGCCCACTTTTTCTGAACCACTGAAATGGACTTTGAAGGTCTATCAGCCATTGGCAGACCTTTGCTGGACCACACATCTCCAAGTCCTCACCATGGCTTAATTGCAAATCTTCAGAACCCTGAATGCTTTGCAGGTGTTCACAACTGCTGGAACTGTTTGTGTTAAAAAACAAAGACTCTCCCACATTTTCTAAGTCAACAATCTTATCTGTAAATGTTGTTACAGGGTCAAGAGAATTATCTTCAAAATTACTTTTCACTTAAATGCAGAAGAGTTTCCAGTCCCCAACTCCCAGCAGGAGGGTGAAAAAAAAATCCGCAATGCCCAGGCATAGTAAGAAGCCAATTCCAGGCATTTTCTAATCTACCCAGTTGGCTCATCTACCCACAGAAAGCAGAGAACTGGCCAAATGAAGTTTTAAAAGAAGGCAGCTGATATTAATGGTATCAAGGTTAAAAATAGCAGTGCATCAAAGTGAAGCCTCAAGACGCATACTTTATATAGTTTTCAAACCACAAATACAGGAGACTCTTCCTTTACCAGTGGATAGGACTTCTCAATTTGTTTAGGAATGTTCTAAGCTGCTTTCAAGAAGCCTTAACCAACAGCTATAATATAGTCCAGAATTTAAAGGCACCTCCCTGGAGATCACTACCTCCCAGTTACCCAAGAAACCATACTGTCCTGGGAAAGAAGCATACCACTTTGACATCCAAAGATTGCCTGACAAAAGAAATTCCAGATGCACATGTGCACACACCTACACACACACAAACAGACACTCCACAACCATGCCAGCATGCATCCTGCCTACATGGGTTACCATTTTCATGGTAACACAACACCCACAGATGCCCTCTTGAAAAACACCAAGAAGGCTTCTCCAGCCAGGTTGTCATTTACGAGAGCGCAGATGCAAACAGTAAACTACCAGGAGATCACCCTGGCAATGAACACAGCACCTAATAACCCTGGCATCTCCCATAGAAGAGGTCAATGTAACATGATCTTGGTCAATTCCCCCTTGACCAGAGATCACTGAATTGTTATAGCTCTTGAAGAATACACAGAATAATTCCAAGAAAAAGTACCACCTGCCCTTCCCAGAAATAGTTTTCTCCCTCGATCTAAGAGACTGAGAGAGCTTAACACTTCCTCTCCAAACACCCCTGCCCCCCAAGCTTTCCAACTTCAAGAGTCATACTTTGTGGACTGCACAAAGGAAACGGTGGGTTCATTTGCATATTCAAATAACTTTCATAATACTGGAGGTGTTAGAAAGGAAAGGTGACAGGAGCATATGGGTGACGCTTTAGAGATTACCCGTGTCCTCCTCCTTGTCCCTTACTCTCAAGCACCGTTCCCAGGTCTCTCTTCATAATCAGTGATGTAACACCAGACCCACAGGACCCATTCTTCCCAGCTCGCCCCTCGCAGGGACAGTGGAAGTATAAACTGTTGCTGCAGCTTCCCTACACTCCACTGATAAATCAGAAGAAGCTGCAAACTTCTTGGCTTGCTTGGCTATGCTTTCGGGGCACTGAACGCCCACGCACAGATTTCCCAGTCAGAACTATGGAAAGGCAACCCTCAGTCAACCTGTTTGCAAAGCCGCAGAACTCTACGCTTTCTGATCCTAGGCTTCGAGGCTCTGCGCTCAGGATGCGGGACCCCTGGCTTCCTTCATCAGCACCCCCAGAGCAAGCTGGAAGTGTAGGGGGCAGAGCTCTTGCCGTCCCACTCCCAGAGCTCAGTCCGGTGGCCTGAGGTCTGTGCCCATCGTGTGTAGGTATCTCCGCCTTCCCAACCCCGGGGTCTCCGCACGCTGCGCCCCTGGCAGCCCGCCCTTTCTGCAGCCTCAAGCCAGAGGTGTCCGGGAAGCTCCGCTTGCAAGTTCCAGTGTACTGCCCGGAGAAGGAGAGAAGGAGGCTGCCCAGGGAGAAAAAAACAAAGTCTGTGCCCGGGGCGCGCCCCCCTCCGCCCCGGTCACCTCACCAACCGGGTGCCGGGCATCCCTAGCTAGCGGTGCAGCGCGGTGGTACTCACCCTCCTCGCCCGTGCCGCTGCCGCAGCCTCTGGGAGCTGCTGAGTTCCGAGCTTTCTGAGTGCAAAAAAGATGGTGGTGCGTATCGGGAGACCACCCATTCCAGCGTCTGGCAACCCGGCGGCGACTCTGGCTCCTCAGCACTGAAGGAAGAGGAGGAGGAGGAAGGAACGGCGCAGTCGGACGCCATCTGCTGTACACCTCTGCGCTGCCATTGGCTGCCTGGCGCATCCCCGGGAACCGCGGGGCTCGGGCCACTGGGAGCCACCTTGCGCCTCACCGCCCCCAGCAGCTGCTCCCTGCCTCCCCTCCCTTCTTTCTTCTCCCCTCCACAATCTCCTCCTCCCCTTTTCCCAGCGGTGCGCTCACCCGACCCTCCACTCGGCCCTCTCCCCTAGGAGAGCCACTGCGCACCGGCCTCAAGCGCCAGCCTCTGCTCCTCAAGACTGTTTTCTGCAACTTTGAAGCTTCAGGGTGCAGGCGTGGGCCGGATGAAGGGACTCCCCAACCAACCTGAGCCCCGGGGTACCTAAGCCTCCGACAGCCTCGGGCAGGGGGAAGCACTTTGCGCCATGGGGGAATCTAAGAAGTGGCAGGGGAGAAGAAGGCAAAAGGGGGGTGGGGGGTGCTTTACTCCTCAATTATAATCCCAAGCCCCTCAGCAACACACGTACACACATATACACTCACGTGCGCACACAAACACACGCAACACTCACAGGCAGAGTCGTCCTGCCCTGTGGATAGCCTGGCTTTCCTCTGCAGTCCCCGGGCACGAGAGGGCTTCAGTGATACAGGGAAAAAGACAAAGAACATCCTAGCTGGATAGGTGAAAAAGGGAAAATCCAGGGTGACTGAGGGAGCCTGGGGAGGGGGGCGTGTCCCTAGCTATGGTCCGTACCTGCCTGGACATCTCCTCCTAGAAGGGATCCCAGAGACTGTCAGCCCACCCAGACCCGAGCCTAGTTTCAACCTGTTTTTCAAAGGATTCATGTACTGGCTGCAGGAGTGGACACGGGTGTGCT
>SJYC01140064.1:0-20023 GCA_006408675.1 Madoqua kirkii | reverse complement strand
TACACTAATAATGAGAAGGTAGAAAAAGAAATTAAGGAAACAATTCAATTCACCATTGCAATGAAAAGAATAAAATAATTAGGAATATATCTACCTAAAGAAACTAAAGACCTATATATATAAAACTATAAAATACTGATAAAAGAAATCAAAGAGGACACTAATAGATGGAGAAATATACCATGTTCATGGATAGGAAGAATCAATATAGTGAAAATGAGTATACTACCCAAAGCAATCTACAGATTCAATGCAATCCCTATCAAGCTACCAGCGGTACTTTTCACAGAGCTAGAACAAATAATTTCACAATTTGTATGGAAATACAAAAAACTTCGAATAGCCAAAGCAATCTTGAGAAAGAAAAATGGAACTGGAGGAATCAATTTGCCTGACTTCAGGCTCTACTACAAAGCCACAGTCATCAAGACAGTATGGTACTGGCACAAAGACAGAAATATAGATCAATGGTACAAAATAGAAAGGCCAGAGATAAATCCACACACCTATGGACACTTTATCTTCGACAAAGGAGGCAAGAAAATACAATGGAGCAAAGATAATCTCTTTAACAAGTGGTGCTGGGAAAACTGGTCAACCACTTGTAAAAGAATGAAACTAGATCACTTTGTAACACCATACACAAAAATAAACTCAAAATGGGTTAAAAATCTAAACGTAAGACCAGAAACTATAAAACTCCTAGAGGAGAACATAGGCAAAACACTCTTACATTAATCACAGCAGGATCCTCTATGATCCACCTCCCAGAATACTGGAAAGAAAAGCAAAAATAAACAAATGGAATTAAAAGCTTCTGCACAACAAAGGAAACTATAAGCAAGGTGAAAGACAGACTTCTGAATGGGAGAAAATAATAGCAAATGAAGCAACTGACAAACAACTAATCTCAAAAATATACAAGCAACTTATGTGGCTCAATTCCAGAAAAATAAACAACTCAATCAAAAAATCGGCCAAAGAACTAGACATTTCTCCAAAGAAGACATACAGATGGCTAACAAACACATGAAAAGATGCTCAACATCACTCATTATCAGAGAAATGCAAATCAAAACCACAATAAGGTACCATTTCACACCAGTCAGAATGGCTGCGATCCAAAAGTCTACAAGCAATAAATACTGGAGAGGGTGTGGAGAAAAGGGAACCCCCTTATACTGTTGGTGGGAATGCAAACTAGTACAGCCACTATGGAGAACAGTGTGGAGATTCCTTTAAAAATTGCAAATAGAACTACCTTATGACACAGCAAGCCCACTGCTGGGCACACACACCAAGGAAACCAGAATTGAAAGAGACACATGTACCCCAGTGTTCATCGCAGCACTGTTTATAATAGCCATGACATGGAAACAACCTAGATGTCCATCAGCAGATGGATGGATAAGAAAGCGGTGGTACATATACACAATGGAGTGTTACTCAGCCCTCAAAAAGAATAAGTTTGACGCAGTTCTAATGAGATGGATGAAACTGGAGCCAATTATACAGAGTGAAGTAAGCCAGAAAGAAAAACACCAGTATAGTATATTAGCACATATATATGGAATTTAGAAAGATAGTAATGATGACCCTGTATGTGAGACAGCAAAAGAGACGCAGCTATATAGAATGGACTTTTGGACTCTGTGGGAGAGGGAGAGGGTGGAATGATTTGGGAGAATGGCATTGAAACATGTATACTATCATGTAAGAAATGAATCACCAGTCTATGTTCGATACAGGATACAGGATGCTTGGGGCTGGTGCACGGGGATGATCCAGAGAGTCGATATGGGTGAGAGGTGGGAGGGGGTTCAGGGTTGGGAACTCATGTACACCCGTGGTGGCTTCATGTCAACATATGGCAAAACTAACACAGTATTGTAAAGCAAAAAAAAAGTAAAAATAAAAATTAAAAAAAAAATGAAATGCATTTGTCAGTTTACTGATAAACTCTGATACTGCTGCCCATTCTCATCTTTATCTCTTCTTGGCTTCCTTTCCACATAACCTTTTAATACAAAAGACCAGGCTGAAATCCTTATTTCCAACTGATGGAGGCAAATCTAAAGAAATGAAACAGTGAAGTGATCATCCACATGCTGGTGATTTGCAGTCTTTTCCTTGCCAATCAGAAGGAAGAAGTTAACTAAAGAGGCAGCTACTTGTCACATCTAGAGGTTCTTTTGACCCCAGTGATTAAAATGATGTGCCTGATGTGGTGAACTCATATATTATGTTGCCAGAGAACTGGGAAAACAGCCCTTTTGTCACACTGAGTTTTCAATTTTGATGGTTGCTGTCACTGTTCTGGAAGGAAATGACTCACCCGAGATCAGGGGAAGGGGAGTAAGGGTGGTAATGAGATGGGAGACAGGATTGATCAGAAGGTCGGCTTCCACATCCACCAGAAAAAAAAAATAGAAAGTGAAGGTGCCATAATGTACAAGCACATGTTGATACCAAACATTATATATAACTTTGGACCAATTTCTAAAGCTTTCAAAAAAGGAAAGCCCTCTGTGTTCCTTAGCAATTTCCTCTCTGTAGACTGAGGACGTCCAGAGACTAAAGGTATTTGGTAATATTTGGTTTTATCCAGCTTCTCAAAATAGTTCAGGACCGGTAGCTGGGGTCACATAGAGGAAGGCCTTCATAGTGTATCAGTCTTTATCCAGCCTTGCTTTCCCCACATGTATTCTTACAGCTTACTCCTGATCTTCCCCATCACTGACTCTTTGACTTGGCTTCCCATTTTATGGCCTCCCTTTGGTCCCATCACCATGCTTCCCCTACTAGTACAACTGTCTTCCATGTCAACCATGATGTAGCCCATCTCTCAAGTGATAAATTGCTTCCAATGCCCTACTCAGTCTAGTCTGATCTCAGCCTTCTTATTTGTCAAAGAAGACTGACTCCCTTTTTAGGTCATTGATTAGAGTTACAATTTCCTCAGCAAGATAGTTGTCATGGATAGAAAGTTTGTCTCCCCATAACATTTTTAGGTTGAAATCTCAAATGCCAATGTGATGACATCTAGAGGTGGAGCTATCGGAGGTAATTAAGTTTAAATAACATCATAAAGTAGGGTCCCCATGATGAGATTAGTGCCCTTAGAGAGAGAGTAAGAGTGAAGTCACTCAGTCGTGTCCACTCTTTGCCATGAGGTCACAAAGAGTCACAAAGAGCCCTTAGGAGAGACCAAAGAGTTCACTTGCTCTCGCCCTTGTTTGCATGCTCACTCCCCGCCCCCACCTCCACCATCTTCCATCCACCCGCTGCATCTCTGCATCCCCCTTCTGTCTCTCTCTGACATGTGAGGACTCAGCAAAAAGGTGGCTGTCTACAAGCCAGGAACTGGACCTTCACTAGAATCTGATCATGCTGACATCCTCACCTCAGATTTCCAGTCTCCAGAACTTTGAGAAACAAATGTGTACTGGTTAAGACATTCAGACTATTATGTTTTGTTATAGCAGCTTAAGCTAAGACAATATTCAAGTCTCTTAAAGGTCTGAACATTTCCCTCAAAATATGTTAACTTGCAACCTTTAGAGTCAGACTGGGAAGGAGAGTTCTTCTCTATATCTGGCCTAAATTTCTCGATATTTAATTTAATTAGAGCTCATACCAAAATGGAGATTTTGACCTGACCAAAAAAAAATGCTTCCTATTTCATTCCTATAAAGAGAACTTTTTCAATCTTTAAGGAACCTTAATTCGGTATTTGATCTATCCTTGATTATACTTTTGATTAGCCTTTTGGTGATCTAACCATTGACATTTAAAAGGCACTTATGTGCAAGAGCTTGAATTATGGAATCACAAAACTTTTTAGTTGAAAGATGCCTCAGAGAAAATATAGTTCAATTCCTGTATTTAAGAGATAAGGATAAGTTGAGACCCAGATAGCTGAGGTGTCCTGTACAAGGTCATACAGCTTGTCAAGAAACAGAAGTAAAGAACACATGTGAGATGGCCTTTTTTCCAGTCTACCTGTAGTTGAAGACAAGCTTTCAGAAAGATAAAATGGAAGAGAAATGGATTTCAGTTCTTAAAAAAAAAAAAAAAAACAACCCTGATGCCATGCCAATGTATTTTATCCTGCTTCAAGGATGAAACATCATTAACACAGAGAAACTCTTTATAACATAAGAGCATTGGCAAAGCATAGTTTTGGAAACAGGGGTTAATTCCCAGATTACTGTGGTGAAGGGACATGGGGAGGAGTGGAAGGAGAGGTCTTAAGAAAACCAATCTAAATCACAGTCCCTGGAACCAGTTTCTCCTGCTTCTACCCTATTGGGAGTCTTTTAAAGAGAAATCTAGAAATGTTTAGCTGCACACAGATTGCTTTATTTAGCAGACAATCTCAAAAAAAAGACAACATTTTCTCTTGTGATTTGAGACTTCATTATCCAATTTTCTCTTTGTGGTGCACCTCCAACAGCAACCTCCTGCTAAACGGCCGGAACAGACATGATGACTCTGCTTGTGGTCCTTGACACTCTGGTCTTCTCAGTCACCATGCTCTCCCTGGGAGTTTCCATTCACACCCATGGCTTCAACTAGAGATGCCACACAACTCAATATACAGCTCTTTCCCTTGAACTTTAGACTCATTTCTAACTGCCTGAGGTGTATCTCTACCTTGATGTGAACAGGCACCCTAAGCTCAGTAAGTCTAAAGCAAAATCCATGACTTCCTACCCTGTGACCCCAAATCAGTCTCTTTTACAACCTGTCTAACCTGACTAGGTTAATGTTGGCACTAGGCATTCAGTAGCCTAAGCTGAACCCTCAGAAACATCCCTGATTCTTCTTTCTACATCATCCACCACATTCAGTTCATTACCAGTCTCTCCTGTCTACCTCTTAGGCATCTCTGGAATATGTCTCCTGTACTCTATCCCCTCTAACATCTTCCTGAAGTCCAGACTCCATCTTTTGTCTAGACTGTTACAAGGAATTTCAGATAAAATAATTATTTTAGTTTCCTTACCTTCCACAATCCGATAGGCTTTTGTTAAAAATAAAAACCCGTTGTATGGTTTCCAAGTGCCTAAAAGATAAATTTCAATTCTTTAACATGAAAAAGTAGATGACTTTAAATTCACTTTCTTAAACCTAGATACTCACCCTTAATATTCCATCCTGAAACTTTTATCTACTAGGAATGGATCTGTTTTCAAGAGCTGAATGTGATAAGAATAAACTTAAGCTTTCATTCACAGAGAAGACTATGTATTGTGGTTGACAGAAAAGGTTACAAAAAGCAGATTCAACTGGATGAAACTCTGAGTCTACCATGAACCATCATTATGATCTATACCCTTATCTGTTAAATGGAGATAATTGACATCATCATGAGAATTGCATGAGATGTGTATAATGTGCCTAACAACAAAACTATCAATACAGTGCATATATTATTAATATAATTATTACTAACATAACAGCTCTTTAAGTATCTTAGGATAATTATGATAGGCCCCTCATTATTCTCTTCATTAATGCGAATAGTCCCACTTTTTACTATCAATTTCAAAATCATCATTTTGAGAATGGCTATCCATCCTGTTAACTCCCATGGGCCTGAAGAAACTAACCATGATTTTATCATAAAACTTTAAGATAAATAAGAACTCATCCTTCGTAACAGTTTAAAGGTGATAGAAAGCTGAGCACCGAAGAACTGATGCTTTTGAACTGTGGTGTTGGAGAAGACTCTTGAGAGTCCCTTGGACTGCAAGGAGATCCAACCAGTCCATCCTAAAGGAGATCAGTCCTGGGTGTTCTTTGGAAGAACTGATGCTGAAGCTGAAACTCCAGCACCTTGGCCACCTCATGCGAAGAGTTAACTCATTGGAAAAGACTCTGATGCTGGGAGGGATTGGGGGCAGGAGGAGAAGGGGACGACAGAGGATGAGATGGCTGGATGGCATCACTGACTTGATGGATGTGAGTCTGAGTGAACTCCAGGAGCTGGTGATGGACAGGGAGGCCTGGCGTGCTGCAATTCATGGAGTCACAAAGAGTCAGACATGACTGAGTGACTGAACTGAGCTGAATAAATACAGTCTCTTTTTCCAAAGGTGTTTTCTCTTTTAATCATTACAACTCAAAAGGATTAAACTCCTCTTTACTTTAGTGAATATTGCTTCCTAATTGGGGCTTTCAAGGAAATTTTAGAGTGTCTGTTTCAGACCACCAATTAGTCTCTCCTTTCTAAAAATGTGACATCCTTGCTTTGGTCAGAGATCATTGGCAGGAAGTTAGGTAAAGGTTTTACACTTCCTTTCTGTGGCTTCCTAGAGCAGTACTATCAATCTAACACTTCAACAGCTCTGAATTTATAGTCATTTTAATAAGTAAAAGAGGGTAGTTGAAGAGCAGCAAATTGGTCTTCTCTTGCTATGAAAATGAAAACAGATAGCAAACACAGTCTATTAAAGTAATATAAGGACTCCCAAGAAGTCAAGACATTGTTAGAGATGTTTTCAAAATGTCAACAGATAATAAGATTGGGCAGTGAGCCAATGATACCGAAGGAGAGTATATTTATTTGTTTCTTGTGTGAGTTAAATGATTCCTCAACAAAAAGTACCAAGGTAGTTCCATTTAACACATTCAGAGTGTTGTTACTGTCATCTAGAGTATAAAAACTGATGTTTTTTTTTTTAAATAATGTAGCATTATGAGATGCTCTTAGGTCTAAAAAATACCTTAGTCCCAGTGTTGGCCCATTACTTAATTAGCCCTGTGACCTTGACTTAATCTCTCAAGATCTCCATTCACTCAATTCTAAAATGAAAAAGAGGAAATAAGAACATAAATTATTTCAGGAAGAGGACCAAGTCAAGATAATTCACACCACATGCCAAACACTGAGCCTAGCACACAGTACACACTCAACAGCTGCTGGCCACACATCACTGAGGGTGGATAACAAAACTAGTATGAATCTCATTTCATTTTTGTTTAGAGATCTAATGCAGTGACATCAAGTGAAAAATTCGGTCAACAGTTTTAAATTTATCTCTTCATCCTTTTGTTTTCAATCAATAGAAAATCAAATACCAGTAGGCTTTTTCCTACCAAAATGACCAGCTACTCTATCATCCTGAAGAAATGCACTAAGTGAATATCTTCTTTGATGCACTTTTTTCTAACTTCACAAACTTAGCTGCTTCATAGAGATCTGTAAATGCTAAAGAGGAGAGCAACGAAGTTTCATGCAAGGTCAGAGAGCAGCAAAAGATTAAGGCGAAAACAATTCAATACTGTGACTGAGAGTATTCTTCAAAGTTAACTATTTGCCATCCTGGCAAAAGTGCTAATGGAGAAAGCATTGGCACCCCACTCCAGTACTCCTGCCTGGAAAATCCCATGGACGGAGGAGACTGGTAGGCTACAATCCATGGGGTTGCTACAAGTAGGAACACGACTGAGTGACTTCACTTTCACTTTTCACTTTCATGCTTTGGAGGAGAAAATGGCAAACTACTCCATTGTTCTTGCCTAGAGAATCTCAGGGATGGGGGAGCCTAGCGGGCTGCCGTCGCACAGAGTCAGACATGACTGAAGCAACTTAGCAGCAGCAGCAGCAAAAGTGTTGAAACTGAAAGGAAAGACTCTTCCTAAAGAAAACATCCACCAAGCAAAACAGGTGGCTTAAATTAGGTGCTAAATATATGAATAACTAAATCCAGTCACATCACTGCCAGCCTGGAAAATAATGTTATGTTTATTACAAACAGAAGAGATGGGGTCTTTCCTCATGGTCCAGTGGTTAAAAATCTGCCTCCTAATGTAGGACATGAAGGTTTGATACCTAGTCAGGCAACTAAGATCCCACATGCCATAGGGCAACTAGGCCTACACATGGCAATTACTGAGCCCATGCACCACACCTAGAGAGTCTGCCCATTGCAACTAGAGATGCCTGTGAGCTGCAATGAAGATTCAGTGCAGGCAAAACAAAACAAAAAAAAAAAGCAGAAGAGATGTAGGCAGCAAACTCTGAGAGAAGTTGGGGACTGCAGGACAATTATCCAAGTCTCAGAATTCTGTGGATTGAACAGTAATTAGCTTAGCTACCATTCTGCTGGGAGTCAGATACAGAGGCATGCTACATCCCCCACCCCCACCACCGCCCCTTGCTACACTGTGTACAAGAACATTAATTAGTCAGTGAATACAGCATCATGATTAACTAAAGTAAGTCAATACAAAATGCCAAGATATATGTTTAATAAGCTGGTTTTTTTCCAGTATTAATCTAGGTAAGTAAATAAACTACATTGTCTTAACACAAGAATATGTCAAATTTATTTTCTTTTGATTGATCAACATGGTTCACAATAAATTAGCATCCTCAAATGAAAAGGCCAGTGCATAGAAAATGTTGGTGATAATACTTGCTGCTGCTGCTGCTAAGTCGCTTCAGTCGTGTCCAACTCTGTGCGACCCCATAGACAGCAGCCCACCAGGCTCCACGGTCCCTGGGATTCTCCAAGTAAGAACACTGGAGTGGGTTGCCATTTCCTTCTCCAGTGCATTTAAGTGAAAAGTGAAAGTAAAGTCACTACAGCCTACCAGGCTCCTGCAGGAGACTGGTAGGCTACAATCCATGGGGTTGCTACAAGTAAGAACACGACTGAGTGACTTCACTTTCACTTTTCACTTTCATGCTTTGGAGGAGAAAATGGCAAACTACTCCATTGTTCTTGCCTAGAGAATCTCAGGGATGGGGGAGCCTAGCGGGCTGCCGTCGCACAGAGTCAGACATGACTGAAGCAACTTAGCAGCAGCAGCAGCAAAAGTGTTGAAACTGAAAGGAAAGACTCTTCCTAAAGAAAACATCCACCAAGCAAAACAGGTGGCTTAAATTAGGTGCTAAATATATGAATAACTAAATCCAGTCACATCACTGCCAGCCTGGAAAATAATGTTATGTTTATTACAAACAGAAGAGATGGGGTCTTTCCTCATGGTCCAGTGGTTAAAAATCTGCCTCCTAATGTAGGACATGAAGGTTTGATACCTAGTCAGGCAACTAAGATCCCACATGCCATAGGGCAACTAGGCCTACACATGGCAATTACTGAGCCCATGCACCACACCTAGAGAGTCTGCCCATTGCAACTAGAGATGCCTGTGAGCTGCAATGAAGATTCAGTGCAGGCAAAACAAAACAAAAAAAAAAAGCAGAAGAGATGTAGGCAGCAAACTCTGAGAGAAGTTGGGGACTGCAGGACAATTATCCAAGTCTCAGAATTCTGTGGATTGAACAGTAATTAGCTTAGCTACCATTCTGCTGGGAGTCAGATACAGAGGCATGCTACATCCCCCACCCCCACCACCGCCCCTTGCTACACTGTGTACAAGAACATTAATTAGTCAGTGAATACAGCATCATGATTAACTAAAGTAAGTCAATACAAAATGCCAAGATATATGTTTAATAAGCTGGTTTTTTTCCAGTATTAATCTAGGTAAGTAAATAAACTACATTGTCTTAACACAAGAATATGTCAAATTTATTTTCTTTTGATTGATCAACATGGTTCACAATAAATTAGCATCTCAAATGAAAAGGCCAGTGCATAGAAAATGTTGGTGATAATACTTGCTGCTGCTGCTGCTAAGTCGCTTCAGTCGTGTCCAACTCTGTGCGACCCCATAGACAGCAGCCCACCAGGCTCCACGGTCCCTGGGATTCTCCAAGTAAGAACACTGGAGTGGGTTGCCATTTCCTTCTCCAGTGCATTTAAGTGAAAAGTGAAAGTAAAGTCACTACAGCCTACCAGGCTCCTGCGTCCATGGGATTTTCCAGGCAAGAGTACTGGAGTGGGGTACCATTGCCTTCTCCGGATAATATTTGTAACAGTAATTAATTTTTAGATATGCACAGCCATACAGTTCTTAAAATGTTTTAATGAAATATAGTTGACACATAATATTATATAAGATTTAGGTATATGACAGAGATTTGACATTTATACACATTACAAATTGATCACCAAAATAAGTATAGTAGCTTCCCAGGTAACTCAGTGGTTTGCTAATGCAACAGACTTAACAGATGTGGGTTCAGTCCCGGGGACAGGAAGTTCCCCTGGAGAAGGGAATGGCAACACACTCCAGCATTCTTGCCTGAAAACTCCGTGGACAGAGGAGCCTGGAGGGCTTCAGATCATAGAGCTGCAAAGAGTCAGACACAACTGACCACACACGCACATGTTTTAATGAAATATAGTTGACACATAATATTATATAAGATTTAGGTATATGACAGAGATTTGACATTTATACACATTACAAATTGATCACCAAAATAAGTATAGTAGCTTCCCAGGTAACTCAGTGGTTTGCTAATGCAACAGACTTAACAGATGTGGGTTCAGTCCCGGGGACAGGAAGTTCCCCTGGAGAAGGGAATGGCAACACACTCCAGCATTCTTGCCTGAAAACTCCGTGGACAGAGGAGCCTGGAGGGCTTCAGATCATAGAGCTGCAAAGAGTCAGACACAACTGACCACACACGCACAGCACATGTGCAAAGGTATAGTAACCATGTATCACCAAATGAAGATATTGTGATATTATTGAATAGATTCCCTATGCTATACGTTAACCCCCTGGGACTCATTTGTCTTATAACTTGAAGCTTGTACCACTTCAATCCTTTTTGGCTATTTTTCCCTACTTCCCCACACTGTCTCTCCTCTGGCAATCACCAGTTCTCTGTATTTATGAGTTTGTTTCTGTTTTGTTTTTTATATCCTGCATATAAGTAGAGTCACATGGTGTTTGTCTTCCTCTGACTTCTTTCACTAAGCATAATATCCTCTGGGTTCATCTATGTTGTCACAAATGGCAACATTTCCTTCCTTTTTAAGGCTAACGTGCCACTGTATATATATCCCATATCTTTATCCATTTGTCTATCTATAGACACTTACATTTCTTCCATATCTTAGCAATTATAAATAATGCTGCTGTGCACATAGGGGTGCAAATATATTTATGAATTAGGGTTTCTGTTTTCTTCAGATAAATACCCAAAAAAGGGATTGTGGATCACACAATAGCCCTATTTTTAATTTTTCGAGAAACCTCCACACCGTTTCCCACAGTGGCTGCACTGACTTACATTCCCACCAATCCTGTGGGAGGATTTCCTTTTCTTTACAGCCTCACCAACATTTGCTATTTGTTATCTTTTTGATGACAGCCATTCTGAAGGTATGAGGTGATACCTCACTGTGATTTTGATTTACATTTCCCTGATTATTAGGTACGCTGAGCATCTTTCCATGTGCCTATTGACCATCTGTAAGTCTTCATTGGAAAAGTATATATTCAAGGTTTCTCTGTATTTTTTAATGATTTTTTTTAAAAAATTGAATTGTGTGAATTCTTTATATAGTTTGGATATTAACCCCTTATTGGATACATCACTTGAAAATATTGTCTCCCATTAAGTACACTGCCTTTTCATTTTGTAGATAGTTTGCTCTCCTGACAGCTCAGTTGGTAAAGAATCCACATGCAGTGCAGGAGACCCCAGCTTGATTCCTGGGTCAGGAAAATCCCCTGGAGAAGGGTTTGGCTGCCCACTCTAATACTCCTGGGCTTCCCTTGTGGCTCAGCTGATAAAGAATCGGCCTGCAATGTGGGAGACCTGGGTTCATCCCTGGATTGGGAAGACCCCTTGTAGAAGGGAAAGGTTACCTACTCCAGTATTCAGGCCTGGAGAATTTCATAGACTGTATAGTTATGGAGTGACAAAAAGTCAGACAGACTGAATGACTTTCATTTCACTTCCTTTGTTAAGCAAAAGCTTTGTAAGCTGATGTCCTCCCATTTGTTTATTTTTGCTTTTGTATACCTTACCTGAGGAGACACATCCAAAAAAATATTGCTAAGATTGATGTCAAAGAATGTAGTGCTTATGTTTTCTTCTAGTAGTTTTATTGTTTCAGGTCTTATATTTAGTCTGTAACCCATTTTGCTATGACCAGTACATTTTCTTGGCTAAACTCTATTAGTCTCTGCCCTGCTTCATTCCACATTCAAAGGCCAAATTTGCCTGTTACTCCAGGTGTTTCTTGACTTTCTACTTTGGAATTCCAGTCCACTATAATGAAAAGGACATCTTTTTTGGATGTTAGTTCTAAAAAGACTTGTAGGTCTTCATAAAACCATTCAATTCCGCTTCTTCAGCATTACTGGTTGGGGCATAGACTTGGATAACTGTGATATTGAATGGTTTGCCTTGGAAACGAACAGAGATCATTCTGTCGTTTTTGAGATTGCATCCAAGTACTGCATTTCGGACTCTTTTGTTGACCATGATGGCTACTCCATTTCTTCTGAGGGATTCCTGCCCACAGTAGTAGATATAATGGTCATCTGAGTTAAATTCATCCATTCCAGTCCATTTTAGTTCGCTGATTCCTAGAATGTTGATGTTCACCCTTGCCATCTCTTGTTTGACCACCTCCAATTTGCCTTGATTCATGGACCTAACATTCCATGTTCCTATGCAATATTGCTCTTTACAGCATCAGATCTTGCTTCTATCACCTGTCACATGCACAACTGGGTATTGTTTTTGCTTTGGCTCCCTCCCGTCATTCTTTCTGGAGTTATTTCTCCACTGATCTCCAGTAGCATATGGGGCACCTACTGACCTGGGGAGTTCCTCTTTTCGTATCCTATAATTTTACCTTTTCATACTGTTCATAGGGTTCTCAAGGCTAGAATACTGAAGTAGCTTACCATTTCCTTCTCCATGACCATGTTCTGTCAGCCCTCTCCACCATGACCCGCCCATCTTGGGCTGTCCGGCAGGCATGACTTGGTTTCATTGAGTTAGACAAGGCTGTGGTCCTAGTGTGATTAGATTGACTAGTTAGTGCTAAGTAATGTTTGACTCTTTTGCAACCCCATGAACAGAAGCCTGCCAGGCTTCTCTGTCCATAGGATTTCCCAGGTAAATATACTGGAGTGTGTTGCCATTTACTTCTCTAGGGGATTTCCCTGACCTAGGGATTGAGCCCATGTTCTCCTATTTGGCAAGTAGAAACTTTGCCATTGAGCCACCTGTGTGTTAGTTGCTTAGTCGTGTCCGACTCTGTGAGACTCCATGGACTGTAGCCCAGCAGGCTTCTCTGTCCATGGGAATCTCCAGGCAAGAATACTGGAGTGGATTGCCATGCCCTCTTCCAGGGGATATTCCCAACCCAGGGATCATACCCAGGTCTCCTGAATTGCAAGCAGAGCCACATTACCATCTAAGCCACAAGGGAAACCAGCTACCCTGGAAGCTCTATACGTGTGTGTATAGTTCCTAATGTATATGTGCAAATCCTATATGTATAGCTGTATATGTATAGATCCTAATACAGCTCTTTTTTTTAAAATTCTAATCATGCTGTCATGAGAGATGATTTTAATTACTCTTAGTCTTTTTTAGAGCACACATCTTGCTCAACTTACAATGAGGTTATGTCATCATAAACCAATCAATAAATCTAAAATATCATAATTTAAAATGCATTTAATGCCCCTAACCTACCAAACATCATAGTTTAGCCTAGCCTACCTTTAACATGCTTATTGAAAATGCATTTAAAACACCTAACCTACCAAACATCATGGCTTAGCCTAGCCTACCTTAAACATGCTCAAAACACTGAACAGTAACGTGCTGCTAAGTCAATTCCGTCATGTCCGACTCTGTGTGACCCCATAGACGGCAGCCCACCAGGCTCCCCCATCCCTGGGATTCTCCAGGCAAGAACACTGGAGTGGGTTGCCATTTCCTTCTCCAACAGCGGCCTACCATTGGGCAAATCATCTAACAGCCTCTTTTATAATAGAGGGTCAAATATCTCACATAGTTTATCGAATCCTATACTTAAATTGAAAAACAATGATTGTCTGGGCACAGAATGATTGTTTTCCTTCATGACCACATGGCTGACTGGGAGCTGTGGCTGCTGCCACTGCCACCGCAAGAGAGTATTGTACTGCACCAGCCAGAGAACAGATCCAAATTCAGAATTCAAAGTCCAGTTTCAGCAGTATGCTTTCACATTTATGATGCATTCACAGCATCCTAAAATTGAAGAATTGTAAGGCAAAGCATCATTAAGTTGTTGTAAGGAAGTTCCTGAAATATACATTTAAAGGAATCTATCAATCAATTCAGTGAAACCCATTAAATAATTGTGATTACCTATAGCATTCACAGTAGTGTAACTCAGAGTCATTGATCTCAAGAGATTTTTTTTATTATTCCCTGCACTTATATAGGGATTCATAGAAAAATAAATTTGTCCTTGATCAGGAACACAGAGAAACATTTTATGAATTGCTCAAAGACATATATACTGAGTAGAAAATTGATCAGTTTTCACTTGGCATACACATAATAGAGGTAATGTTATTTATTTATATTTTAAAAGGAGCTTCCTCAATGTCTCAGTGGGTAAAGAATCTGTCTGCCAATGCAGGAGACATGAGAGACATGAGTCTGATCCCTGGATGGAGAAGATCCCCTGGAGGGGAAAGTAGCAACCCACTCCAGTATTCTTGGCTGAAAAAGCCTGTGGCTGGAGGAGCCTGGCAGGCCACAGTCCAAAGGGTCACATAATTCTTACAATGTATTAATACTTCCATACTTTAGATTCTGCTTAGAGCAATAAGCATGCATACAGTTAATTAATTACCTATGAATTTAAAGTAAAATTGGAAGTTTTCCAGTTTCAAGTGTACTGTTTTTGAAATTATTGCCTTCGTTGCTCTCGGTCAAATATGATGCTAATTGTTACCGGTTTAATCCAGTGATTCAGTTAGAGGAATGAATATGTTTGGTCTGAGGGATGCTGAATTCAAGCAGTGCATCTCAAAAAATGGTTCAGAGTCAGGCTGGAAACAGCTTCAATCTTCTTAGAGTTTGGAGTCTGTATCAGCAAGTCTGAGTGAGACCTGCTACAGTAAAGACATAAAGGCACTTGCCTCTCTCCACCCCGTTCCACCCTTAGGTCCTGGTCAGATTGTCAGGTGGGGACCTTTTGCTTAGATTCTATGGGGAGCCATTTCAGAAGCTCTAAATTGCCTTGTTATTGTTAAGTCGTATCCCACTCTTTTGCAACCCCAAAGCCTATAGCCCTCCAGGCTCCTCCGTCCATGGGTTTCTACAGGTAAGAATACTGGAATGGGCTGCCATTTCCTTCTCCAGGAAATCTTCCTGATCCAGGGATTGAATTCACATCCCTGGCATCTTCTGCATTGGCAGTGGTTTATTTACCACTGAGCCACCAGGGAAGCCCCTAAGTTGGATAATTTCATCTTTCTGTTTCATATCCTAGAGAAGGGAAAGCTCTTTTCCTCCTCATTTTCCTTGAAGGACTTTTTCCTGGAGTTTGACTTTCTTCACAATTGATGTGGTAATATCTGGATGGACCAGGCCAAGATAAAAGGAACAAGCAAGTTGTTCAGTGTATTTTTTATAGGCCTTAAGTCAACCTCATCCAAGCAAAGCCATCCATGGTTCAGCCTAGTTCTCAGGAGAACACACTGAAATTTGGGACAAAAGCCTAATAATAAAAATCATCAATGTATACATCTTAGTGAGAAGAAGTGAATCTTTTGATGTGCAGTAAAACTGATATTGACCCTTAGGGAATGGATGATATGTGTCATAAGAAGCAAACATGAGTACCTTAAGCCTTTGTTACAGGCAATAAAAACCATGTGCTAAATAAGAGGGAAAAAGCATTATATTGTGGGAGATAAAAAATGGTTTTGCAAGATGAGAAGCCATTGATCTAATATCCAGCTTTATGATATTTAAAAGTATGTGTCAGATAATGAAATTCTACATGAGACAAGTTTGTAATAAGACATGATCCAAATTTTATAAGTTAAAACAATTTTTAAAAGAAAGAGTACTCCCACTCAGTATGCTTTGTAAAGGCCCCATTTCTTGAGACTGAGGAAAACTGGAAATACTTAATTAAACTTAAAGAACACTCTTTTGGTTACAATGCAAACCTGTGTACTACTAGCTGGCTAACTTTCATCATTTCAATCATTTGATCATTTCAACCCATCAAATTCATGGTCACTGTATTTGAATCTGGTCATTCAGTGAAAAAAGCCAGGAAAAAAGAAAAGTGTTAGTCACTCAATCCTCTCTGACTTTTTTGCAACCCCACGGACTGTAACCACCAGGCTCCTCTGTCCAAGGGATTTTCCAGGCAAGAATACTGGAGTGGGTTGCAGTTTCCTTTTCCTTCTTCCTGACCCATGGACTGAACTCAGGTCTCCTGCATGGCAGGCAGATTCTCTACCATCTGAGACCCCATGAGCTTCTAAACCAAATTTACTGGTGAGTTTGCCCATAAATAAGGACTGCCAGCTAATTCCTGCTCCTCAACTGGCACCACTGGGTTGATTTCCATTGTTCCTTCTAATCCTTAAAATTGTTTTTACAGAAACTTTATCCTTTAAAAATGACTAGAATTCTAAAGAGTTGGCTGGACATGGCAGTAATACTCTTAGGGCTCGAAGAAAATATATTGACAGTGTTTTCACTCTAAATCTCCCTCACCCAGAACGGTTGCCAAGAAAACATCAAGCCCACCAGGAGAAACCTTTCAGAAAGTATAAGGGCGCCCATGCCTCATCACCTTATTTTGTGGAGAAACCATTCTTTTAGTTACCTTTGGCTTTCAGTGCTTTTACTCTGTGGCAAAGGGCCTGTCCCTGCAATTTTTTATCATGCTTTTTCATTTTGAGATTAACAGGCAAATGCAAAAATGGTTTCAAAACTTTGCTCAGGGAGCCCGCAGTGCCTTGTTCATCAGTACTGGAATTTCTCACTCTCACAAACCCTTCTGCCACTTTTTCAGTGGTCCCCAGTAGTCACTGTTAATGAGTGTGTAATAAACTGTTGTGTTGCAGTTGAGACACTTAATATCCATATACGATGATGACTGACTGCCAATGGTGTATGAATCCTGCGAGTTACATTCATCAGCACTGTGAAATCAACCATCCATGAAATACAAAGTATGCTTGATTTATTTTGCTGATAGGATATCCCACAGAGTTTAAGCTTTAAGAATACTTTTTTGAGTTCAGGTTTTGTCTTTTTCCCCACATCTTTGTTTCATATTTTGAGACTATGGGTTGAGTGTGACATTCCTACCTGCTTAAGTAACAAGGTTTGGGAAAAATTAGTGGAGAAATGATTCACACTAGAGTTGTTCCCATGCCAGGATTTTATTCTTCCAAACGTTGCTTTGGTGATGCACCTGTCCTACACATTAGAATCGGGAGAGAGAAAATATTACTTCAAGTGCTTGTTCTCTTTACATATCCAGATGAAAATGTCCTTTGGAAGTAAGTGTGCAAGCCAGATTGCCTTGTTGGCACTGGTGTACTACACCTCAGTGCTAAGGTGGTTCAAATTGTCAATTGACATATTTGCTAAAGCAGTTTGCAAGTTCATTGAAGTAATCTTTAGGTGGTAATGGTCACCTCTTTCATCACCACTTTACTCTGGCACATGATCTGTACCAAAAGCATATCTCTGGATTGAATGCAAAGGTTTTAAAATGCATTTTAAACACACGTACACATTCATGTGTATGTATGCACAGAGACACATATATGAACTCACATTCTGTCTTAGTCTCACCTGATCTGAGCCCTCAGATGACAAGTCAGGCTCTGATGCTGACATTATGACTCAAACTTTGGCAAAGTCTCCGAACAGGGTAAAGGCTTTTTACTCTACCAAATGCATAGGCAATTTTGATCATTCTCACAATTCTCCCGTTTTCCAAATGCAAAACTTTCCAAATGCATACTTAGAACATACATCTAGAGAGGTGTTTGGATTTAAATCCAAATCAGTTTCTCCAGCTGCCTTTAGCTTTTTTACTAATTGAATATTAACAGAGGAAGAGGAACTAAAAAGCCTCTTGATGAAAGTGAAAGAGGAGAGTGAAAAAGTTGGCTTAAAGCTCAACATTCAGAACATGAAGATCATGGCATCCAGTCCCATCACTTCATGGGAAATAGATGGGGAACCAGTGGAAACAGTGTCAGACTTTATTTTGGGGGGCTCCAAAATCACTGCAGATGGTGATTGCAGCCATGAAATTAAAAGATGCTTACTCCTTGGAAGAAAAGTTATGATCAACCTAGATAGCATATTCAAAAGCAGAAACATTACTTTGCCAGCTAAGGTCCATCTAGTCAAGGCTATGGTTTTTCCAGTGGTCATGTATGGATGTGAGAGTTGGACTGTGAAGAACGCTGAGTGCTGAAGAATTGATGCTTTTGAACTGTGGTGTTGGAGAAGACTCTTGAGAGTCCCTTGGACTGCAAGGAGATCCAACCAGTCCATTCTGAAGGAGATCAGCCCTGGGATTTCTTTGGAAGGAATGATGCCAAAGCTGAAACTCCAGTATTTTGGCCACCTCATGCAAAGAGTTGACTCATTGGAAAAGACCCTGATGCTGGGAGGGATTGGGGGCAGGAGGAGAAGGGGACAACTGAGGATGAGATAGCTGAATGGCATCACTGACTCAATGAACGTGAATCTGAGTGAACTCCAGGAGTTGGTGGTGGGCAGGGAGGCCTGGCGTGCTGTGATTCAGGGGTCGCAAAGAGTCAGACATGACTGAGCAACTGCACTGAACTGAACTGTATTTTGTTCCATAGGCACCAACCTTTGGTAATGCCTAGCATAGTTCATGCTTGAAGTATAAAAGGCTTCAGAATTTTCTAGAAATTATCTGGATATTTGTTAAAAGACTGAATTTCCTTCCAGTTATGATACCAGATTAAAATTTGCAATTTATTATAATATTAATAATAAATTCATAATTAGCTATCCTAAACAGATATCTCATCCTCTGTCACCACCTTTTCCTCAAGTCCCTCGATCTTTCCCAGCATTAGGGTCTTTTCCAGAGAATCAATTCTTCGCCTCAGGTGGCCGAAGTATTGGAGCTTCTGCTTCGGCATCAGTCCTTCCAACGAATATTCAGAGCTGGTTTCCTTTCAGATTGACTGGTTGATCTCCTTGCAGTCCAAGGGACTCTCAACAGTCTTCTCCAACACCACAGTTCAAAAGCATCAATTCTTTTGTGTTCAGCTTTCTTTATAGTACAACTCTCACATCCATATAGAAAGAGAAATAAAGAAAGAGAATTTGTTCAGTCGTGTCCAACTCTTTGCGACCCCACAGACTGTAGCTGACCAGACTATTCCATCCATGGGATTTTCCAGACAAGAATACTGGAATGGGTTGCCATTTCCTTCTCCAGGGGATCTTCCTGATCCAGGGATCGAACCTGGGTCTCTCACACTGCAGGCAGACTCTTTACCATCTGAGCCACCATATGACTACTGGAAAAACTATAGCTTTGACTATAGAGACCTTTGTTGGCAGAGTAATGTCTCTGGTTTTCAGTATACTGTCTAGGTTTGTGATGAGATGGTTGGATGGCTTCACCAACTCAGTGGACATGAATTTGAGCAAATTCTGGAAGATAGTGAAAGACAGGGAGGCCTGGCATGCTGCAGGCCATAGGGTCGCAAAGAGTTGGATACAACTTAGTGAGTGAATGGGCAGATATAGGAAGTGAATCTGTTATATAATGGTCTAATGAATTCCAAAGGAATGCATACTGATAATATGTATTTTTGAGTCCCCAAAACATTTAAATTTGATATGCAATGTATGATTTGCCATTCTAAATTTTTCATTCTGAGAAAGCTTTTTTTGTTGTTGTTATGACTTGTGTCTCCTAAACTTCAAGTGGAAAGAGAATTTACCAAACTTTTAAGTTCTTACTCACTTTTACAAGTCCAAAACAACAAACAAAATCTATGTGATTTTTAAAGGAAAAAATGGCCCATGTAAAACTTAGAAAAGTATACTTTAAATTCTTCTATTCAATCTCAGTATTATTCTGAAGTA
>SJYC01140063.1:0-23764 GCA_006408675.1 Madoqua kirkii | reverse complement strand
TTTTCTGAAGTAGGCTTGCAATGATAACAGATTTCTAAATGGTTCAATTTAGTGAAATAATTGAATTTTTAAAAACTATAAATGGAGTTCAATCAACCTACTATTAACTGTGTGTTTAATAAAAATTGCTTGAATTTACTCATGCTTTAAAAAGTCCACAAATTAATATTTACATCTAAATTAAATAATCAAGGAAAAGGTTCAGAATAACTAAATATATATTTGATTATAAGAAGTCCTCTTAGCCTAGCAGATTGCTTCTGCTGCTGTCGCTTCAGTTGTGTCCGACTCTGTGCAGCTCCAGAGATGGCAGCCCACCAGGCTCCCCTGTCCCTGGGATTCTCTAGGCAAGAATAATGGAGTGGGTTGCCATTGCCTTCTCCAATGCATGAAAGCGAAAAGTGAAAGTGAAGTCACTCAGTCATGTCCGACTCTTAGCGACCCCATGGACTGCAGCCTACCATGCTCCTCCAACCATGGGATTTTCCAGGCAAGAGTACTGGAGTGAGGTGCCATTGTCTTCTCCATAGCCTAGCAGATTAGCACACCAAAATTTATATTTGAAATTTATCTCCAAATAGAAAATTTATTTTATATAAATTATTGACTTCATTAAAATGGGTCAATGTTATCATTTCCTACTTTAAAAGTAGAATAGTCTAGGAAATGTAAGCTCAGAGTTCTCTACAAGATTTGTGCCATTTTCTCTAATTCTCAAGACAGATTACTAGAAGTGCTTCCAAATTAAAAAAAGTAAAAACAGTTTCTATAATTCAATAAATGTTCAGTAACACTTTATCCTAGAAACTTTTTCTAGTCCTTGGCTTTTAGCTTTTTGACTCATTCCAAACTTAACATTTTAGTCTTTAGTATTTTATTTAAGGTATTGACAACTGAGCACTTCAGAGTGCTCTTACCTGACCCACTATTTCAAAGTTTTTGCTTGAAAAAAAGTAAAAACAGTTTCTATAATTCAATAAATGTTCAGTAACACTTTATCCTAGAAACTTTTTCTAGTCCTTGGCTTTTAGCTTTTTGACTCATTCCAAACTTAACATTTTAGTCTTTAGTATTTTATTTAAGGTATTGACAACTGAGCACTTCAGAGTGCTCTTACCTGACCCATTATTTCAAAGTTTTTGCTTGTTTTTATTTGATTTTGAATTTTTTAAGCCACAGTTCAGTTCAGTCGCTCAGTCCAACTGTTCGCGACCCCGTGAATCGCAGCACGCCAGGCCTCCCTGTCCATCACCAACTCCCGGAGTTCACTCAGACTCACGTCCATTGAGTCCGTGATGCCATCCAGCCATCTCATCCTTGGTCGTCCCCTTCTCCTCCTGCCCCCAATCCCTCCCAGCATCAGAGTCTTTTCCAATGAGTCAACTCTTCGCATGAGGTGGCCAAAGTACTGGAGTTTCAGCTTTAACATCATTCCTTCCAAAGAACACCCAGGGCTGATCTCCTTTAGAATGGACTGGTTGGATCTCCTTGCAGTCCAAGGGACTCTCAAGAGTCGTTTTCAACACCACAGTTCAAAAGCATCAATTCTTTGGCGCTCAGCCTTCTTCATAGTCCAACTCTCACATCCATACAAGACTACTGGAAAAATTTTAACCCGCCTTTTATATAAAATATTCTTTTTTTTCTACTACAGTCACACTCTTCCTATTCTATTCTGCCAATTCACATTTGAAGACATTATTCTGAATAAATACAAGTTGGTTTTATAAGAATTTTCACATCAAATATACTAGTGAGCAAAAACCATCACAATATTCTAAAGTAACTATCCTCCAATTAAGATTAATTAATTAAAATATTTTTAAAAAGAAGAAAGAGAACCAAACTTTTTTTGTTTTGTTTAATTTCATAACTAAGGCAGGTGTTAGATAGATTTGGAACCAAGTATCTATTCCAAATGGTAGATTTTTTTTTTTTTACCACTGATTTGTCTGTATCCTAAAAGGAATTTAAGTTGAGTACATTCATCATCCAAATTGATGTCAGGCTTAGGTTGTTAGGAAAATATCTGGCTACAGTATGATTTGGCTGATTCTGTAAATCTCATGAAAAGTTTCATATCATACCAAAGTACATCACACCAACCTTTAAAATCATACCACATACCAGAGGAAGGAAATCAGAATTGCTTCTGTCAGGATCAACATGATGAAATAAGAATTTCTTGAAAGGAAGAATGATCTATAACAAAAGGAAGAGGCATTTGTTTTACATTCAAGAAACCTTTGTCTATTTACTTGGTCTTTTTTATACCATGCAAAAATGGTTTAGTCTCTGACATTTTAACTGACTTACAACTGTATTTCAAAAGCAGAATTTTTCCAGAGTTGTTCAAATTAAAAAAAATGTGTATTTTGCTTTTTTAAGTTAAGGCATGCTGACCTCAAAACAGCAAACCAACATTATTTAATAGCTTCTTTTTTCAGAGAGAAAATATTAAGCATCTGGCCCCCTGAATGAAATGTTTGAAATGATTGAGAAGAGTCAATATTCTGTGGACCTTACAGCTAATCTGCCAGAGAAAAAATGAACAGCAATAATCATGTGCTAATAAGAGCTACAGTTTTACCAGTAGCCAAGTACGAATGTGAGAGCTGGACCATAAAGAAGGCTCAGCACTGAAGAACAGATGCCTTTGAATTGTGGTGATAGAGAAGACTCTTGAGAGTCCCCTGGACTGCAAGGAGATCCAATCAGTCAATCCTAAAGGAAATCAACCCTGAATACTCACTGGAAGGACTGATGCTGAGGTTCAAATACTTTGGCCACCTGACACAACCAAAGAACTCACTGGAAAAGATCCTGATGCTGAGAAAGATTGAAAGCAAATGGAGAAAAGGGCAGCAGAGGATGAGAGGGTTGGATAGCATCACCGATTCAATGGACATGAACTTGAGCAAACTCCGGGAGATTTTGTGAGGGACAGAAAGGCCTGGCATGGTAAGTCCATGGAAGTCTCAGAGAGTTGGACACACTTAAGGTTCAAATACTTTGCCACCTGACACAACCAAAGAACTCACTGGAAAAGATCCTGATGCTGAGAAAGATTGAAAGCAAATGGAGAAAAGGGCAGCAGAGGATGAGAGGGTTGGATAGCATCACCGATTCAATGGACATGAACTTGAGCAAACTCCGGGAGATTTTGTGAGGGACAGAAAGGCCTGGCATGGTAAGTCCATGGAAGTCTCAGAGAGTTGGACACACTTAGTGACTTGAACAACAACAAAAGTAAGAGCTAAATGCAGTGAAAATGCAACAGATATGTAAAATGCAGTGTCTTTTCTCCATGAACTTATTCTATCTCCATAGCAAAATTAACATTTAGGCTGCAGTTAGAGAATACTTAGGTATCAGATTATCACCACATACCTGTCTTTACCAGGCACCAGGTGAGGGGCCCATGATCAGAGGGCAAGAAGAAGGTACAGTCCTAGACCAAACAGCCTAAGGCAGACCCAGGGGTACACAGCGTCCCCGTATCAGTCAGAGTCAAAATATAACATCGGTTAGAAGAACTAACTGGCAACAATGACCAATAGTGTCATAAGCTCTTGGGAAAGATAGACATGGCCAGCCCTGGAGCACTGCCTTCTTCAGTGTGTGGGACCTTTCGTGGCCATGAGATGCTGTAGACCTGAGCAGGGATGAAATCCTAATTGACAAAGTTGACACATGCACCAGGGGTAACCTGGCGTCCTGAGTGCTTCCTGTGTCAGACATAAGTGAGGCTCACACAAAATCAACCTCAGGCCTATTCTAAGCAGCACAATCTTCTGTGATCACATGCTATAGGATCGAGCTAATGAGACCAGGAAGACTCTAAACATATGCATCCTGGAGCTCCTTGAGTCTTCTGACAGGTAATAAAATAATGAGTCAGGGATAAAGAAGGGTCAGAGAGGATCTTGCAGGGGAAAATGAAGACCAGGGAAAACATAGGTCTTGGTGTGTTCTGATTCTCCACCCATATAGCACTGCCTTCCATAGTTGATCTCCACCACTAAGTACCACTGCAGGGGTACTTTGACATTTTTTTAGAAATGCACTCCCAACAATGGGGATCCTGATGGAAGCCCTGCTTCCCTGGGCCTAGAAGCAGTACTGCCAGGAAGAATGGCTGGACCTAGTCTTGGATCCAGACAAGGGTCCAGACAAGAAGGACTTGACAGTAAGCAAAAGAGAAAGGTTGGGAGATGGCAACAGAGAGAGTCCAACTGAGAAAGAAGAAAACAAGTTACATGTATAAGCATGGAACAAACTAGCCAGTGACTACTTGAAGGTGAGCTGTGGTGGACACCTTGGGCTGGCTATTTGTTTTTGGTACTAACTTCCATTTAACATGCCTTAATATACTTTGAAATCTGGAGCTAAAAATCACATTGCTCAGATTCCAGTAGACCTAGGATTCTGAACAAGGAATAGGTCTCCCTGCCTCAGTTTGTACACTTGTTTATGGAGAGGGAGATGGATGGTCAATTTAGGCTGCAGTTAGAGAATACTTAGGTATCAGATTATCACCACATACCTGTCTTTACCAGGCACCAGGTGAGGGGCCCATGATCAGAGGGCAAGAAGAAGGTACAGTCCTAGACCAAACAGCCTAAGGCAGACCCAGGGGTACACAGCGTCCCCGTATCAGTCAGAGTCAAAATATAACATCGGTTAGAAGAACTAACTGGCAACAATGACCAATAGTGTCATAAGCTCTTGGGAAAGATAGACATGGCCAGCCCTGGAGCACTGCCTTCTTCAGTGTGTGGGACCTTTCGTGGCCATGAGATGCTGTAGACCTGAGCAGGGATGAAATCCTAATTGACAAAGTTGACACATGCACCAGGGGTAACCTGGCGTCCTGAGTGCTTCCTGTGTCAGACATAAGTGAGGCTCACACAAAATCAACCTCAGGCCTATTCTAAGCAGCACAATCTTCTGTGATCACATGCTATAGGATCGAGCTAATGAGACCAGGAAGACTCTAAACATATGCATCCTGGAGCTCCTTGAGTCTTCTGACAGGTAATAAAATAATGAGTCAGGGATAAAGAAGGGTCAGAGAGGATCTTGCAGGGGAAAATGAAGACCAGGGAAAACATAGGTCTTGGTGTGTTCTGATTCTCCACCCATATAGCACTGCCTTCCATAGTTGATCTCCACCACTAAGTACCACTGCAGGGGTACTTTGACATTTTTTTAGAAATGCACTCCCAACAATGGGGATCCTGATGGAAGCCCTGCTTCCCTGGGCCTAGAAGCAGTACTGCCAGGAAGAATGGCTGGACCTAGTCTTGGATCCAGACAAGGGTCCAGACAAGAAGGACTTGACAGTAAGCAAAAGAGAAAGGTTGGGAGATGGCAACAGAGAGAGTCCAACTGAGAAAGAAGAAAACAAGTTACATGTATAAGCATGGAACAAACTAGCCAGTGACTACTTGAAGGTGAGCTGTGGTGGACACCTTGGGCTGGCTATTTGTTTTTGGTACTAACTTCCATTTAACATGCCTTAATATACTTTGAAATCTGGAGCTAAAAATCACATTGCTCAGATTCCAGTAGACCTAGGATTCTGAACAAGGAATAGGTCTCCCTGCCTCAGTTTGTACACTTGTTTATGGAGAGGGAGATGGATGGTCAGCATCCAGCCTGGGAATGTGAACTATGACTGGGGCAGCTTCTTACTTGGGCAGGGAGTGTCCCAGTGTCCACAGAGGCTGTGTGGTTCTGAAACCCACAGTTATAGAAGGGTGTGATGTGTGTTTACTCAGTTGTGTCTTACTCTGCGACCCCATGGACTGTAGCCCACCAGGCTCCTCTGTCCATGGGGATTCTCCAGACAAGAATACTGGAGTGGGTTGTCATGCCCTCCTCCAGGGTATCTTCCTAACCCAGGGATCAAACCCAGGTCTCCCACATTGCAGGTGGATTCTCTGTCCTCTGAGCCACCGGGGAAGCCTAGTTATAGAAGGATTTCCTTCATATGACATGCAATTTCTTTATTTCTCCCTTTTCAGTTTATTTTGAGATACAAGCTATAGACAATAAAACTTTCTAATTTTAAAATGTACAGCCTGTGAGTTTCAGCAAATATATACAGTTATGCAAATACCACCATAGTCAAGATATAGAATATTTTCATCACTCACTAAAATACAACTTTTTCCCCTTTGCAGTCAATCTCCTACCCCCACTCCAGCTCAAGTGATCTGCTTTTTGGTATCACAGTATGTTTTTTCTTTCCTGAGTGTCATAAAAATGGAATTAAACAGCATGTAAGGTTTGAAGTATGATGTGTTTCACTTAGACTAATGCTTTTGACATTTATCCATGCTGTTGCAGGCATCAATGATGTTTTCTATTGTTGAGTATTATATATGCCACAATCTGTTGATCCATTAACAAACTGACAGATATTTGAGTTCTTCACAGTTGGTTTCTAAGAATAAAATGACTGTGCACTAAGTCACTTCAGTTGTGTCCAACTCTTTGTCCCTATAGACTGTAGCCTGCCAGGCTTCTCTGTCGATGGGATTCTTCGGGCTAGAATACTGGAGTGGGTTGCCGTGCCCTCCTCCAGGGGAAATCTTCCTGACTCAGGCATCAAATCTGATTCTCTTATGTCTCTTGCCTTGGCAGGCGGGTTCTTAACCATTAGTGCCACCCAGAAAGCCCTTAAAATGACCATGACAATGAGCATGTCTTTCTGTGGATTATGGATACAATAAGATCATCTTTAACATTTTGAGAATATGCCAAACTGTTTTCCAAAGATTCTGTAGGATTTTTCACTTCTACCAACATTTTATGAGTTCCTTTTGCTCCACATCCTTGCTAACGTTGGTACTGTAAGTCTTTTTAATTTTGGCTACTCTATTGTGTATGTAGTTTCAGTTGTTAAGCTCGGCACCATTGCTACTTAAGACTAGATAATTTTTTCTTCTGTTTACTGTAGGATATTTAGAAATATGCCTGTCCTCTACCCACTAGATGCCAGTAACAAACATTTAGCTTTAACAACCAAAACTGTCTCCAAACTTTGCCAAATGTCCCCTGGGGGCAAGTGATCACCTTTTCATTGCGAACCACAAATGTAGTGGTTTCATATGAGTCAGTTATTTACATTAGGTAGCCAAAGTATTGGAGTTTCAGTTTCAACATCAGTCCTTCCAATGAATATTCAGGACTGATTTCCTTTAGGATGAACTGGTTGGATATCCTTGCAGTCCAAGGGACTCTCAAGAGTCTTCTCCAACACCACAGTTCAAAAGCATCAATTCCTTGGCACTCAACTTTCTTTATAGTCCAACTCTCATATCCATATGTGACTACTGGAAAGACTATAGCCTTGACTAGACAGACCTTTGTTGGCAAAGTAACACCTCTGTTTTTTCCTTCCAAGGAGCAACCATCTTTTAAATTCATGGCTGCAGTCACCATCTGTAGTGATTTTGGAGCCCCCCAAAATAAATCTGACACTGTTTCCACTGTTTCCCCATCTATTTCCCATGAAGTGATGGGACCAGATGCCATGATCTTTGTTTTCTGAATGTTGAGCTTTAAGCCAATTTTTTTACTCTCCACTTTCACTTTCATCAAGAAGCTCTTTAGTTCTTCTTCACTTTCTGCCAAAGGGTGGTGTCATCTGCATATCTGAGGTTACTGATATTTCTCCAGGCAGTCTTGATTCCAGCTTGTGCTTCTTACAGCCCAGCATTTCTCATGATGTACTCTGCATAGAAGTTAAATAAGCAGGGTGACAATATACAGCCTTGACGTACTCCTTTTCCTATTTGGAACCAGTCTGTTGTTCCATGTCCAGTTCTAACTGTTTCTTCCTGACCTGCATACAGATTTCTCAAGAGGCAGGTCAGGTGGATTGGTATTCCCATCTCTTTCGGAATTTTCCACAGTTTATTGTGATCCACACAGTCAAAGGCTTTGGCATAGTCAACAAAGCAGAAATAGATGTTTTTCCGGAACTCTCTTGCTTTTTTGATGACCCAGCAGATGTTGGCAATTTGATCTCTGGTTCCTCTGCCTTTTCTAAAACCAGCTTGAACATTCTTACCCTTTTTAAGCTGCACATAGAGTATCTTTTTCTCTGTTTCTTAAGATTTCTCCTCTTGTTACTTATTTTCTACAATTGGTATATTTTCCACCACTTTTGGTGTATTGCTCTCTTGGTGCATTTTTTAATGTGTCTTCTACTTGAAGTTGACTGAGCCTCTTAAAACTGCAGGCTTATAGAGTTCACTAAGTTTGGAAAATTTGGAACTTTATTTTTTCAATTATTTTTTTCTGAATTCCCTCTGGATCCTCCCTCCTTCTCCTACTCTCCTTTGAGGACTCCAATTATACATACGTTAGCTCACTGAACTTCTATTAAGTTTTTTGGGTACCTCCTGTTACAATGTCTTCAAGTTCACTGGTATTATTTTTTTCTTCTACAATGTCTAATCTGCTCTTAAGCCTATCAAATTTATTTTGTCTTTCCAGTATTATATTTTTTCTCAAAAATTTCATTTGGATTATTTTCATACATCTCAAGTCCTCTCTTTTCCATGTACATTTTAAAGCATATTTGAAAGTTATTTATTGACTGTATTATGAACTAGTCTCATCATCTTTGTCACTCTGAGTCTATTGTCATTAGCTGATGTTTTCTCCTCGCTGGGATCATTGTTCCTCAGTTCAGTTCAGTTCAGTTTAGTCGCTCAGTCATGTCTGACTCTTTGCAACCCCATGAATCGCAGAATGCTAGGCCTCCCTGTCCATCACCATCTCTCAGAATTCACTCAGACTCATGTCCATCGAGTCAGTCAGATGCCATCCAGCCATCTCATCATCTGTCATCCCCTTCTCTTTCTGCCTCCAATCCCTGCCAGCATCAGAGTCTTTTCCAATGACTTCTTTGTATATCTAGCATATAAGTTAGAGCTGGGAACCTCCCTAGTGGCTCAGCAATAAAGAATCCACCTGCCAATGCAGGAGACATGGTTTGATCCCTAGGAAGGTACCCTGGAAAAGGAAATGGTAACCCACTCCAGTATTCTTGCTTGGGAAATCCCGTAGACAGAGGAGCCTGGTGGGCTAGAGTCCACAGGATGCCAAAAGAGGTGAATACAACTTACTGACTAAACAACATTGTAGATTTTAGATTTGGGGATGCTGGATATTTTTGTATTGATTTAAATAATGTAGCACTTTGTGCTGAAATAATTAAGTTACATGAAAACTAGGAAGGTACCTGGAAAAGGAAATGGTAACCCACTCCAGTATTCTTGCTTGGGAAATCCCGTAGACAGAGGAGCCTGGTGGGCTAGAGTCCACAGGATGCCAAAAGAGGTGAATACAACTTACTGACTAAACAACATTGTAGATTTTAGATTTGGGGATGCTGGATATTTTTGTATTGATTTAAATAATGTAGCACTTTGTGCTGAAATAATTAAGTTACATGAAATCAGGTAGATCCTTCTGAACTTGTTTTCAGGCTATACTTGGGCAGATTCAGAGCACTGACTCTGCCCAATAACCCAGATATTATGAGATCTATTGTCCAGCTGAAGGGAACATGAACTACTTTCATCCCTTGTGTGAGTTCTGGGAACTCTTCCTCTGACACTTTAATAAATTCCTTGTCAATTCAGCCAGGGCAGGTTCCAGAAAATTCTAACTGAAAGCAAATAATGGTTGCTGGGATTATGTAATTAGGAGTAAATAAATTATAAAAGACACTAAAAGTCTAGCCAGGTAGCCAAGTTACAACTTAGTGCAAGAGTAAAGATGGAATATGAATTTGAGCAAACTCCGGAAGACAGTGAAGGACAGGAAAGCCTGGTGTGCTGCAGTTCCTGGGGTTGCAAAGATTCAGACACAAGTGAGTGACTGAACAACAATAGGAACAAAGATGGAACTATTATTGATTTTTCAAAAGGTAACCAATAAATACAAAATAACAAAGTCTGGGGTGAACTAATGTATGGTGTACAATGAAGAAAAGACAGTCTTGAAACAGAGAGACCAGGGGGGCTATTAAATAATACAGTGTTTCCCAACAGTGATGAGTGTGGAACAGCAAAGAGAAAATGGTTAATATGAGAAACATTTGGAAGGATGAAATTATCTGAGAGGAAAGGCCTGGTAACGAACTGGATATAATGATATTAGAAATGGAAAGGGAAAAGTCAAAGCTGACTCCAAGATTTCTAGCCAGGGTGATACTAAAAGAAATGAGCAAGGAAAAACAGCTTTCAAGAGGAGTGGATGACAAGTTTTGGACTTGTATTTTGTGATGAAGGTGGCATATCCAAGTAACCACATCCTGGAGGCTATCGAAAGACAACATACTATTTTACAGATTATATATTCAGTCAGAAGACCTAAGTCTGGACAAAAAATGCCATGGTTAATATGGATGAGTTTAGTCACTTTTCAAATGTATTACTCTTCAAGATTCTATCCTAATGTCCATCTTACTTTGGTAAAAAGAAAAACTAAATAATAATATTTTCTCTGTTTTAGATTTTGAATGCTTTTTGGTCTCTAGACTTGAAAAGGAATTAGAAATATCATAATAATGCAAGGAAAGCTATTCTTCTGTGTAATTACTTACACAAGTATTGGAAGCCTAGCATAAAATGTTGTGTTTGAGGGAACTCCAGCCCATATTCTTTACCAGAATTTTGGCCAACCTTCAGATAAACAAGCTTCCAAATTGTTCAATAGTCACCACCAGCAGTTGCCAGGCTAATTCTTTCATTTCCTTTCCATGGCACATTTCCCAAAGAATCTGAGCCTTTTGTGCTTTGAGGAAAGATTTCATGCAGCATAAATAGGCTCTAGAAACACAATGGATGGGTTTTTTTGCTCCTTTTGTGGTACAGACAACTTCCAGAACACAGCATACAATTTTCTGTTCTGTACAATTTCGTAGGGTAGCAATTCATTCACCACGGTTGATCTAAATTAATCATTAGACAAAAACATAAGTTACAGCATTCCAGGGGACCTTAGAAATCACCAGCTCCAGATGCTTTATTGTATAGATGCAGACATTGTCGGTAAGAAACGGTACACTTTCCTGTCCAGATTAATGATGAAGTTAGAACTAGAATTTAAAAAGGTGTCTGCTCAGTGCCACATGCTGTACCGTTAGCTTTGCTCTTTGCAAGTAATTTTGAAGTCTCTCTTATCATGGGAAGATGCCAATCAAGCATGATTTCTTTGCTCTATTCACCTTAAATATCAGTACCTTGTGTTGCCCTAGTTTTCTATTACATTCATAAGCAATAGGTAACACCAGGTTATCTCCAGAGGGCCTACAATGACTCAGTTGATTTCACAACACACCTAAAACTAGTGTTTTGCCTGTATCTCTTTTGTTACTACATGCCTTGACTCTAATTATGAGATAAATTTCTAGTTTCCATGGCTATGAATAACAAAGTCAGTTTTCTCCCCACTTTAAAATGGTGGGGAAAGCTAACAAATGATAGAATTTGATTTATGACTAATCATATCTAGCATATTCTTGTAGACCTCAATTTACCAATGATTTATTTTCCAAAAGTTTGCAGCCTATTAGAAATATTTACTGTATTTTTCCAACAATGTTATGTATCAAAGTCAGATTTGTTCAATATTACTACTATGATAGTGGGTTTGTATGTGCATGTCTGTAAACTTTTAATGGCAAACTGATAACTATCTTTTACAGTAAGTGGTTTATGTAAAACAAATTTTTTTTACAAGTTCTAATATTTATATATAATATCTAACATAGTATGGGCTTCCCTGCTGGGTCAGTGGTAAGGAATCTGCCTACCAATGCAGGAGACATGGGTTCAATCCCTGGGCTAGGCAGATGCCCTGCAGAAAGAGATGGCAGCCCATTCCAGTATTCCTGCCTGAGAAATCCCTTGGACAGAGGAGACTGGCAGGCTACAGACTATGGGGTTGCAAAATAGACACAATGTAGCAACTAAACAGCAAAAAAATTACTTTGCGGACTAAGGTCTGTCTAGTCAAAGCTATGGTTTTTCCAGTAGTTACGTATGGATATGAGAGCTGGACCATAAAGAAAGTTGAGCACTGAAGAATTGCTGTGCTTTTGAACTGTGGCGCTGAAGAAGACTCTTGAGAGTCCCTTGGGCTGCAAGAAGATCCAACCAGTCTATCCTACAGGAAATCAGTTTTGAATAGTCATTGGAAGGATTGATGCTGAAGCTGAAACTCCAGTACTTTGGCCACCTCATGCGAACAACTGACTCACTGGAAAGACCCTGATGCTGGGAAAGATTGAAGGCAGGAGGAGAAGGGGACGACAGAGGATGAGATGGTTGGATAGCAACACCGACTTGATGGACATGAGTTTGAGCAAGCTGTGGGAGTTGGTGATATATAGAGAAGCATGGTGTGCTGCAGTCCATGGTGCCGCAAAGAGTTGGACATGACTGAGCAACTGAACTGAACTGAACAACAAGATAATATTCAATAACATAGTTTTCCCCACACTAAAGGTAGAGTATTTCCTACCCTGCTCAGGCACAGGCTTCACAATTGTAGCACCAGGAGAGGAGGAGATTGGGGAGGGAGGGAAGAGAAGCTGGTGGAATCTTACAGGCAATGTTTAGGTTGCTTCAATAGCAACTCTTGGAAGAAAAATTATGACCAACCTAGATAGCATATTGAAAAGCAGAGACATTACTTTGCCAACAAAGGTCCGTCTAGTCAAGGCTATGATTTTTCCAGTGGTCATGTATGGATGCGAGAGTTCAACTGTGAAGAGGGCTGAGCACCGAAGAATTGATGCTTTTGAACTGTGGTGTTGGAGAAGACTCTTGAGAGTCCCTTGGACTGCAAGGAGATCCAACCAGTCCATTCTGAAGGAGATCAGCCCTGGGATTTCTTTGGAGGGAACGATGCTAAAGCTGAAACTCCAGTACTTTGGCCACACTGTGGTGTTGGAGAAGACTCTTGAGAGTCCCTTGGACTGCAAGGAGATCCAACCAGTCCATTCTGAAGGAGATCAGCCCTGGGATTTCTTTGGAGGGAACGATGCTAAAGCTGAAACTCCAGTACTTTGGCCACCTCATGCAGAGAATTGCCTCATTGGAAAAGACTCTGATGCTGGGAGGGATTAGGGGCAGGAGGAGAAGGGGACGACAGAGGATGAGATGGCTGGATAGCATTACCGACTCGATGGACATGAGTTTGAGTGAACTCCAGGAGTTGATGATGGACGGAGAGGCCTGGTGTGCTGTGATTCATGGGGTCACAAAGAGTTGGAAACAGCTGAGCAACTGAACTGAACTGAACTGAACTGAAATCAGGGTAAGCTCTAGGTTTAGGGAACTGGTTTCTGAGCATGAAAGTTCTATTTCCAGTGTCTATCTGTAAGGAAACTAAGGGGAAGTAAAAGATCTGTAGTCTGTGATGATGGCTGAGTTGTCCAGCAGCAGCACAAGCCTCCTTGTCAATCAGGAGGGTAAAGGAAGATACACACAATAGCTTGTGTAACTATTGGTTGTAAACTGTGTGAGCAAAAGCCAGGAGGATCTGTAGCTTTCACAATCTGGTACTAAGCCCAAAATCTTAAGGACTTGCATTTACTTCTTTCTTACTATTTAGTTAATACACTTTTAGTCCTCAATTATTAGTTCCTAAAGCATGCTACAAGGAGCAAATTACAAAACAGAATATTCCTATTTAGAATGGTTTCCAGATTGCACAGTTCAGGTTATAATCCAGTGTATTATGTCAGTATTTAACCTCCATATGTTTTAATAACCATGTTGAATTACCATGCAACCCTCTAATTCAAGTTATTGAACAAATGTGGTACATGAAGTTCAAGAATTTAGCCTCTGGTCACAATCATGTCTAAGACAGAAGTGCAGTCATCTGCAGTTCTTAGCACATTATAATTCAAGTGGGCAGAATATTATAGTTTGAGGCTGTTGCAATGTTTTCCATCTTCAACTATTAGCATGAGATCCTCAGGTGAAGTTGAATTATCCATTACTTAAACTTAAGCAGCTCTCTCTTTTTCCAAGCTACATGAGAAACTATTTTCCCTCTGAGTCAAATCCGTGACTCACAAATTCAATATGTTTGGATCATTTCATTCCTAGGTGGGCATAGTTTTCTATTGTTTTGGTCCAAATTTATCTGGTTCATGTAGAATCAGGACATCAAGTTCATTGAAGGAAAAATTATTAAGTGTCTATTAATTCCAGGCCAAAGTTAGCTAAAACTATTGCAAAGATTGTCATCCAGATAAAATCAAGGGAGCTATAATTTTCTTACGTGAACCTAAGTCCCTTAGGTGTCAAATATAGGATGCCTCCCAGATCATTGGCATAGGCGGGGTTTGACATGCACCAGTATGACTGAAGCAACTTAGCAGCAGCAGCAGCAGTATATATGAGCCTTATAGGATACCCCATCTAGCTCCACAATATCGGCCACACAAACACAACTTCTCTCTTTAAAGGATTATCTGACCTGTTTTTTTTTTTTAAGTTTTAGTAAAAATTTGGACTTGCAGAATCATTCAGTGAAGTTAACTATACTATACATCCCCTTCAAACTTGAAAGTGAAAGTGAAGTCACTCAGTCGTGTCCGACTCTTTGTGACCCCATGGACTGTAACTTATCAGGCTCATCTGTCCATGGGATTTCCAGGCAATAGTGCTGGAGTGGATTGCTATTTCCTTCTCCAGTGGATCTTCCCGACCCAGGGATCTTACCCAGATCTCCTGCATTGTAGACAGACGCTTTACCATCTGAGCCACCAGGGAAGATCAAGACAAATAATCCTGGACAAAATTCCTTCCTGGCAAATAAGTTTGTAAGTAAAATTTGTCAGTATCTGTTCAGACAAATATGGAGCTGGACTACTAGCTCCTCATTCTGAATGTGACTCATGTCTCTCCTATATTAAATACACAGTGGATCCCACTGAAGATGAAAGTAGTATTTCCTAACTAAACCAAATGGAGTCAATCTAATCCATCATATACTATATGGTGGGTCATATAGCATATGATACAGATTGTAGGTCTGTGTACCTAACCTGCCTCCTGGACCACAGAAGAGGCCAGTGTTCATGACTTAAGTCTTCACTCAAGTTCATGTTCCTTAGGTCTCGAGAGAGTATGCCACGTGGTTGACCTCTTAGTCTCTAATTCTAGCCCCTTCTACTTTCCCTTCCTATAATGCGTCTTCCTTTCAGCTCCTTTCTATGCAATGTCTCTGACCTAACCTACACTAAAATATGTGCCCTTTTACTACAAAATACTGATGCCTCAGCCTGCAGTCACTTTTTGTTGTTTATTAATAATGTGCAGAAGTCCGTTAAAAGTCCATGACTTCTTTCTGTAGCAGCAAACAGGGAACCCTAGCTTTACTTTCTAGTGCTTTTGAGGTGTGTACATGGGGAATTGGGAAAGGAACAGATAAGGTAAAGATAAGGACTTCTATTCTGGGCTGTGGCTGACATTTTTTTTTAAGTAATTTATATTAAACCCAGTTTATCAATAAAATATTATTTTCCTATCAAGAGTTACTCAACCTAATCCTTATAACACCCACAAATTCCTTCTGTGAACCTGACATTTTTTTAAATTAGAGTTTAGTTGCTTTACAATACTGTGTTAGTTTCTGCTGTACAGCAAAGTGAACAACTGTTGTTACTGTTCAGTAGTTAAGTCATGTCTGGCTCTTTGTGACCCCATGGACTGTAGCAAGACAGTTTTCCCTGTCCTTCATTATTTCCCAGAGTTTGCTTAAGTTCATGTTCATTGAGTTGGAGATGCCACCCAACCATCTCATCCTCTCTTGTCCCCTTCTCCTCCTACCTTCAGTTTTTCCTAGCATCTGCATCTTTTCTAATGAGTCGGCTCTCTTCACATCAGGTGGCCAAAATATTGACACTTCAGCTTCCAATAAATACTGGAATGACTGAATATTCCAATGAATATTCAGGGTTGATTTCCTTTAGGATTGACTGGTTTGATCTTGCAGTCCAAGGGACTCTCCAGCATTGCAATTTGAAAGCATCAATTCTTTGGCACTCAGCCTTTATATATAATCAATCCCAATCTCCCAATTCATCCACATGCCTTCCTTGGCATCCATATGTTTGTTCTCCAAGTCTGTGCCTCTACTTCTGCTTTGCAGGTAGGTTCATCTGTACTATTTTTCTAGATTCCACATATATGAATTAATATGTCATATTTGTTTTTCTCTTTCTGGTGTAATTTGACATTTACCCTATTTCTCATGGATTAAATAACCATTTTCTCATTTATTAATTTGCACACATGTCTCCTTCCAGTCTAAATTTTCATGACACCGTTTCCCTCACATTAATTGACAAATCCAAGTACCAAGCCCAATTCTCATATTCTTAATCCCCAGGTTTGAGGAGAGCAGTTTAGTTTATCCTCTGACACATCATTTATTCTTTTATTTTCTAAATTTCTATCTACGAACCTGCTATACATTGGGCAGTGTTAAGTGATTTTATCTTATTTTTTAATAAGATAGTTGCTTTACAATGTTGTATTAATTTCTGCTGTACAGTGAAGCAAATCAACTCTCTCTATATATATAGTGAAAGTGTTAGTCACTCAATCATGTCCAGCTCTTTGCAGCCCTATGGACTATAACCCAGCAGGCTCCTCCATCCATGGAATTCTCCAAGCAAGAATACTGCAGTAGGCATCATTCTCTTCTCCAGGGGATCTTCCCAACCCAGGGATGGGACTCAGGTCTTCTGCATTGCAGGCAGATCCTTTACTATCTTTTGGATTTCCAAAAGAGAAATAATATACAATCCTTCCCTCAAGGAACACATCATCTAATAAAAAGTTAGACATAGACAATTATAAAGTGATTTGGAAATAGAGTGATAGAAATATGCCCAAGGTATATCTAATTATAGAGGAAAATGCAGAATGAATTCACTGGGGGGGAGGGGTGGGGAAGACAAGGCTTCATAGAGTAGGTCCCCATAAAACTCATTTTTAAGGAATGCATAGGCGTTTCCATTCATGGAAGATGGGGAAATGGCATTTTGGCTGAGGGAAAGGCATGAACAGGGTTGTAAAACTGAAAAGCATAATACAGGAAAGAGAACCTATTTGTCATTCAAATTTGCTACAGCATAAACCTCAAACTGGGAGCAGTAAGACATGAAGGGCCTTGCAAACCAAATTAAGAAGCTTGGAATTTATGTTATAGGTGATGGTGAGTCATTGAAAGGGATTTGCATCGAGAGGCAACATGGTTAGATCTTGAGTACGAGAACACCCTGCAGGCAATGTTGAAGATGGATTAAATAGATATAAGACAGGAGGCAAGGAGACAATGAACACACTAAAGGACTGGATTAGGGTGATGGTGGAGGGGGACAGGGTGACAAGGAGACCCGTAGGAGAAATATTCACAGAAGGAAACTGGCAGAACTGAGTGGAAACAGGCTGTGTGGAGAGGGGAGTGCATGCGTGTGAAGTCACTTCGGTTGTGTTTGACTCTCTGTGACTCCATGAACTGTGGCCAGGCAGACTCCTCTGTCCATGAGATTCTCCAGGCAAGAATCCTGGAGTGGATTGCTATGCCCTCCTCCAGGGGATTTTCCAAATCCAGGGATCAAACCTGTGTCTCCTGAATCTCCTGCATTGCAGGCAGATTATTTGTTGCTGAACCACCGGGTAAGTCCAGAGAGGGCAGAATCAAGCACAGTAAATCTTAAACATAAATGTCTCAGTCAACAGAGATACCAATTAATGTAAGAAGGAAAATCCAGGATAACAGAAGTTCAAGGGGAAGGTCAAGCACTCCGTATTGTATATACTGATTTAAAGTGCCACTAGAGGGGCTTCCCTGGTGGTCCAAAGGTTAAGAATCCACCTGCCAATGCAGGGGACACTGGTTTGATCACTGGTCCAGGACTAAGATCTCACATGCCCGGGGGCAACTAAGCCTGTTAGCCACAAACTATTGAGCCTGCCATGCTAGAGCCTGTGCTCCACAATAAGAGAAGCCACTGCAATTGGAATCACTCACACCAGAACTAGAGAAAGCTCCCACATAGCAGCGAAAACCCAATACAGTCAAAGGTAAATAAACAAAAGTGAAATAAAGTGCCAGTGTATTTCTGAATCTTTGAGATGCGTAAGCAGAGAAATGGATGTGGAATTTTTAAAATATAAGTGGTAACTAATACATCTTGAGCAAAGATGAAATTATCCAAGAAAGTCGTTCTTCATATTGTTGTTGTTCAGTCACTCAGTCATGTCTGACTCTTTGCCACCCCATGGACTACAGCGCAACTGGCTTCCTTATCCTTCATTATTTCCCAGAGTTTGCTCAAACTCCTGCCCACTGAGTCCGTGATGCCATCCTACCATCTCATCCTCAGCCATCCTCTTCTCCTCCTGCCTTCAATCGTTCTCAACATCAGGGTCTTTTCCAGTAAGTAGGCCCTTTGCATCTGGTGGCCAAAATGTTAGAGCTTCAGTTTCAGCATCAGTCTTTCTAGTGGATATACAGCATTAATTTCTTTTAGGATTGACTAGTTTGATCTCCTTGCTGCCCAAGTGACTCTCAAAGTATTCTCCAACACCACAATTCAAAAACATCAATTCTTTGGTGTTCAGCCTTCTTAATGATTCAACTCTCACATCCATACATGACTACTGGAAAAACCATAGTTTGGAGTAAACGGACTTTTGTTGGCAAAGTGATGTCTCTGCTTTTTAATACTCTGTTTAGATTTTAAAACTCAACATTCAAAAGTCAAATAAATATCATGACATTGGGTCCCATCACTTCATGGCAAATAGATGGAGAAACAATGGAAACAGTGACAGACTTTATCTTCTTGGGCTCCAGAATCACTGCAGATGGTGACTGCAGCCATGAAATTAAAAGATGCTTGCTCCTTGGAAGAAGGGCTATGACCAACCTAGACAGCATATTAAAAAGCAGAGACATTGCTTTGTCAACAAAGGTCCATTTAATCAAAGCTATGGTTTTTCCAGTAGTCATGTATGGATGTGAGAGTTGACCATATAAAGAAAGCTGAGCACCGAAGAACTGATGCTTTTGAACTCTGGTGTTGGAGAAGACTCTTGAGAGTCCCTTGGACTGCAAGGAGATCCAACCAGTCCATCCTAAAGGAAATCAGTTTTGAATAGTCATTTGAAGGACTGATGCTGAAGCTGAAACTCCAATACTTTGGCCACCTGATGTGAAGAACTGACTCACTGGAAAAGAGCCTGATACCGGGAAAGATTGAAGGCAGAAGGAGAAGGGGACAACAGAGGATGAGATGGTTGGATGGCATCACCAACACAATGGATATGAGTTTGAGCAAGCTCTGGGAGTTGGTGATGGACAGAGAAACCTGGTGTGCTGCAGTCCATGGTGTTGCAAAGAGTTGGACATGACTGAGTGAGTGAACTGACTGACTAGATTTGTCATGTCTTATCTTCCAAGGAGCAAGCGCTTTTTAATTTCATGGCTGCAGTCACTGTCTGCAGTGATTTTGGAGCCCAAGAAAATATGTCACTGTTTACACTTATATATAGGTATAAATGGTTAAATTATTGGCCATTGATGATCAGCTCAATTTCTGGCACCTCTGGCTAGCATGTCTCCCCTCCCTGGAGGTCTGAGGGTGAAGCTGAAAGTTCTAATCCTCTAATCACAAGGATGGTTCCTCTGGCAACCAACCCCCATGCTGAATCTATCTAGGCTCCCACCAAGAGTCTTCTCATTAGCATATAGTCTGAGACGGTTGAAAGGGGCTTAAGATGCATAATAGAACAGCCTCCACTCACCCCTACTACTCAAGAAATTATAAGGGCTTGGAAGACCAAAACGTATTTCTTATTATATCACAATATCACAGAAATCCATACTGAAATTTTTTCAGATAAAATTATATGAAGTTCAGAACTTGCTAATCTGTTTGGTAAGAGTGAGTTTGTGAGAGAGTAGAGATGAAACTGAAAGATCGGGGGCGGTCCTAAGATGGCAGAGGAATAGGATGGGGAGACCACTTTTTTTCCCACAAGTTCATCAAAAGAACATTTGAATGCTGAATAAATTCCACAAAATTCCAGAAAAGCTGCCCATTGTCTTCAAAAGGAGGTCTTCTATGACTCCTTTAATTTTCATTTTTATAACCTACCATTACTTTGCAAAAAAAGAGAGAGAGAGAGAGACCTTACTTTTTAAAAACAAATTTCATATATATGTATGTATTTTATTTTTTTTTACTTTTTTTCCCTTTAATATTGTACTTTTGAAAATCCAACCTCTACTCTAGATTTTTAATCTTTGCTTTTTGGTATTTTTTACCAATTTTGTACCTTTAAGAACCCAATCTTCAGTATCCATTTTTACTTGGGAGCCAGATTACTGGCTGGATTGCTCTATGCCCCTTTGGACTCTCCTTTTTCTCCACCAGATCAGCTCTATCTCCTCCCTCCACCTTCTCTTCTCTACCCAATTCTCTGAATCTCTTTGTGTGTTCCAGGCTGTGGAGAACACTTAGGAAACTGATTACTGGCTGGATCTGTCTCTCTCCTTTTGATTTCCCCCCTTTATCCTCCTGGCCACCGCTGTCTCCTTCCTCCCTCTTCTCTTCTCTGTATAACTCCGTGAACATCTCTGAGCGGTCCAGACTGTGGAGTGCACATAAGTGATTACTGGCTAGCTTGTGCTCTCCTCTTTTGATTCCACTTCATCTCATCCTGGTCACCTCTATCTTCCTCCTCCCTCTTCTCCATGTAACTCTGTGAACCACTCTGGGTGCCCCTCACTGAGGAGAAACTTTTCATCTTTAACTTAGATGTTATATCAGTGGTGCTGTATAGACGGAGAAGTCTTGAGGCTACTGTAAAAATAAGACTGAAAACCAGAAGCAAGAGGCTTAAGTCCAAATCCTGAGAACATCAGAGAAATCTTGACTGCAGGAACATTAATCAACAGGAGCTCTTCAAACGCCTCCATACCTACACTAAAACCAAGGGCCACCCAAGTTCCCAGCAAGTTCAAGAACAAGGCATACCACACAAATTCTCCAGCAACACAGGAGCATAGACCTGAGCTTCAATACACAGGCTGCCCAAAGTCACTCCAAACCCATTGACATCTCATAACTCATTACTGGACACTTCATTGCACTCCAGAGAGAAGAAATCCAGCTCCACCTACCAGAACACTGACACAAGCTTCCCTAACCAAGAAACCTTAACAAGCCACCTGTCCAACCTCACCCACAATGAGGAAACTCCACAATAAAGAGAACTCCACAAAATGCCAGAATACAGAAAGGCCACCCCCAATACAGCAATATAAACAAGATGAAGAGACAGAGGAATACCCAGCAGGAAAAGGAACAGGATAAATCACCACCAAACCAAACAAAAGAGAAAGAGACAGGGAATCTACCTGATAAAGAATTCCAAATAATGGTAGTGAAAATGATCCAAAATGTTGAAAACAAAATGGAATCACAGATAAACAGCCTGGAGACAAGGATTGAGAAGATGCAAGAAAGGTTTAACAAAGATCTAGAAGAAATAAAAAAGAGTCAATATATAATGAATAATGCAATAAATGAGGTCAAAAACACTCTGGAGGGAACAAATAGTAGAATAACGGAGGCAGAAGATAGAATTAGTGAGGTAGAAAATAGAGTGGTAGAAATAAATGAATCAGAGAGGGAAAAAGAAAAAGGAATTAAAAGAAATGAGGACAATCTCAGAGACCACTGGGACAATGTTAAATGCCCCAACATTCGAATCACAGGAGTCCCAGAAGACAAAAAGAAAGACCATGAGAAAATACTTGAGGAGATAATAGTTGAAAACTTCTCTAAAATGGGAAAGGAAATAATCACTCAAGTCCAAGAAACCCAGAGAGTCCCAAACAGGATAGATGCAAGGCAAAACACCCCAAGGCACATATTAATCAAATTAACAAAGATCAAACACAAAGAACAAATATTAAAAGCAGCAAGGGAAAAACAACAAATAGCATGCAAGGGATTCCCATAAGGATAACAGCTGCTCTTTCAATAGAAATTCTTCAGGCCAGGAGGAAATGGCAGGACATACTTAAAGTGATGACAGAAAATAACCTACAGCCCAGATTACTGTACCCAGCAAGGATCTCATTCAAATATGAAGGAGGAATCAAAAGCTTTACAGTCAAGCAAAAGCTGAGAGAATTCAGCACCACCAAACCAGCTCTCCAACAAATGCTAAAGGATCTTATCTAGACAGGAAACACAAAAAGGGTGTATAAACTCGAACCTCAAACAATAAAGTACATGGCAATGGGATCATACTTATCAATAATTACCTTAAACATAAATGAATTGAATGCCCCAACCAAAAGACAAAGACTGGCTGAATGGATACAAAAACCAGACCCCTATATATGTTGTCTACAACAAACCCACCTCAAAACAAGGGACACATACAGACTGAAAGTGAAGGGCTGGAAAAAGACATTCCACACAAATACAGACCAAAAGAAACCAGGAATAGCAATACTCGTATCCAATAAAATAGACTTTAAAACAAAGGCTGTGAAAAGAGACAAAGAAAGACACTACATAATGATCAAAGGATCAATCCAAGAAGAAGATATAACAATTATAAATATATATGCACCCAACATAGCAGCACCACAATATGTAAGACAAATGCTAACAAGTATGAAAGGGGAAATTAACAATAACACAATAATAGTGGGAGACTTTAATACCTTACTCGCACCTATGGATAGATCAACTAAAAAAAAAAATTAAAAAGGAAACACAAACTTTAAATGATATAATAGACCGGTTAGACTTAATTGATATCTATAGGACATTTCACACCAAAACAATGAATTTCACCTTTTTCTCAAGCACACAAGGAACCTTCTCCAGGACAGATTGTATCCTGGGCCATAAATCTACCTTTGGTAAATTTAAAAAAAATTGAAATCATTCCAATCATCTTTTCTGACCACAATGCAGTAAGATTAGATCTCAATTACAGGAGAAAAACTATTAAAAATTTCAACATATGGAGGCTGAACAACACACTTCTGAATAACCAATAAATCACAGAAGAAATCAAAAAAGAAATCAAAATATGCATAGAAACAAATGAAAATGAAAAAACAACAATCCAAAAACCTGTGGGACACTATAAAAGCAGTGCTAAGGGGAAGGTTCATAGCGATATAGGCATACCTCAAGAAACAAGAAAAAAGTCAAGTAAATAACCTAACTCTACACGTAAAGCAAATAGAAAAGGAAGAAGTAAAGAACCCCAAGGTTAGTAGAAAGAAAGAAATCTTAAAAATTAGGGCAGAAATAAATGCAAAAGAAACAAAAGAGACCATAGAAATCAACAAAGCAAAAAGCTGGTTCTTTGAGAGGATAAATAAAATTGACAGACCACTAGCCAGACTCATCAAGAAACAAAGGGAGAAAAATCAAATCAATAAAATTAGAAATGAAAATGGAGAGATCACAACAGACAACACAGAAATAGAAAAGATCAAAGAGACTACTATCAGCAATTACATGCCAATAAAATGGACAACTTGGAAGAGATGGACAAATTTTTGGAAAAGTATAACTTTCCAAAATTGAACCAGGAAGAAATAGAAAATCTTAACAGACCCATCACAAGCATTGAAATTGAAACTGTAATCAGAAATCTTCCAG
>SJYC01140061.1:0-18814 GCA_006408675.1 Madoqua kirkii | reverse complement strand
CAAGAATTAGAAATCCTAAAATCACAATTTTACATTATTTATAACAATAAATTTAAACTTTGACACAGAAATGAAAAACAAAAGATGAATGTTTTCACTATTTTCAGCCAATCCTTAGCTCCTAAGTTCTGACTCAGTAATAAAGGTCTATGACTTTTTAAAAATTTTCACTAAGTAATATAAAGCCATGATATTGTTTAGGTTACATATGCTGACTACTCGGAGACATACAATTATGCTTGAATCAATTGTTTTTAAATGGTGAGTGTTATTTTATTAGAGTGAATCTATTCTTTTTATACAACCCTCAAGGCAAAGCCTAGTGGCAGCTGAGTGAAGATCTCAAATTTTCCCTCCCTCTGCATGTCACTTCAGATCTCCAAGGCTGCTATTAGCTGACTTTATAGAAATGCAGAAGTTCTTTAAAGCAACCTACCACGACATCTGTGAAGGCTAGTATTATACTGTCTATTCTTACAGGTGAATAAAGGTCTTCCTCTGGAAAGGACAAAAAGTTGCTATAAATGTGAATTCTAATAGCTATGGAAGTAGGTGAATAGAAGGCATCTCTCTCTTTTGAAAATCATTTTCCACTAATCAGTAAAGATTAAACAATCTTTTGGTTCAAAAAATTTATAAAGAGGATTCTTTTCTAAATAGAGCTACAATTCACTCTATCTGTATTTTGTTTTCCCTTTCTAGTTAAAGATGTGCTGACCCACCTAAATCCAAGAAGTTCTGTTCTTAGAGTGCTGCTTTCAGAGAACAGTTTACACAATATTAGAAAGTGGGAAGAGACAGCAAAATTATCTACTCCAGCAGTCTTTATTACATTTCAAGTTTGAGAATCTTCTGTGTTGTTCTTATTTCCCAAACCTCAACAGCTGAAGTGATCTGAGAACAGAGTTCAAAGGATGTGCAACAGAAAATAAAACATGTCCAGTATGACGAATAGATCCTTAAAAGCTCTCTTGAAATTACTAATTCCCGTAAATGCATTTCATATTTCACAGGTGTGTCTCTTCCCAGATCAGCATGACTTGCTCACCCATGTCTCCTTGAACAACCTCCAGCCTATCAGACACCTCTGTGCACCACTGCATATTCTCTCAAACCCATCCTTCACTGAGACATGGTAACAACTTGTTTTCTGAGCAATCAGCTTCATTTTGACAATGCAGCACACTCCAAATCTAAGTCTTCACCCACACATCTCCCTGCCTCCCCACCACTGCCAGACAGCCATGGAATAAATGTTTCTTGTGGGGGTTAATTCTGTGTGTCAACTCAACTGGCCAAAGGGTGAAACATTATTTCTGGGTGTGTCTATGAGGGTGTTTCCTGATGAGGTTATCATTTAAATCCGTGGATTCAATGTAGATTGTCCTCTCCAATGTGGGTGGGCATCATCCAATCCATTGTTGTCCTGAATACAGCAAAAGGCGAAGGAAGGAGGGAATTACTCCTTTTCTTTTCCTGCCTTGCTATTGAGCTGGGACATTTTATCTTCTCTACCCTCTGAGTAGGACTTAAAATAATCAGTTCCCCTGGCTGTCAGGTCCTGGAACTCTGACTGGAATGACATCACTGACTTTCCTGGGTCTCCAGCTTACAGATGGGAGATCTTGAGATTTCTCAACCTGCATCATCAGATTAAATCTCCTCTATATTCTACTGGTCTTACTTCTCTGCCTGCCTGCTAAGTCACTTCAGTCATGTCCAACTCTTTGGGACCCTATGGACTATAGCCCACCAGGATCCTCTGTCCATGGGATTTTCCAGGCAAGATTACTGGAGTGGGTTGCCATATGCTTCTCCAAGTGATCTTCCCAACTCACAGATAGAACTCATGCCTTACATCGCCTACATTGTTAGGTGGATTCTTTACCACTAGTGCTATCTGGGGGAGAAGGCAATGGCACCCCACTCCAGTACTCTTGTCTGGAAAATCCCATGGACAGAGGAGCCTGGTAGGCTGCAGTCCATAGGGTTGGACACGACTGAGCAACTTCACTTTCACTTTTCACTTTCATGCATTGGAGAAGGAAACGGCAACCCACTCCAGTGTTCTTGCCTGGAGAATCTCAGGGACGGGGGAGCCTGGTGGGCTGCCGTCTATGGGCTCGCACAGAGTCAGACACAACTGAAGTGACTTAGCAGCAGCAGTGTTATCTGAGAAGCCCCTCTACTTCTCCAGGGGACGCTAATACATTTCTCTTTTTAGACAATTTTAAGACACCTTTCATAAGACTCTTCAGAAAGTCCTGACAAGAGTTAAAGCACTAAGTAACTTCAGTCATGTCCAGCTCTTAGTGACCCCATGGACTATAGCCCACTAAGCTCCTCTAGGAGAATCTCAGGGACGGGGGAGCCTGGTGGGCTGCCGTCTATGGGCTCGCACAGAGTCAGACACAACTGAAGTGACTTAGCAGCAGCAGTGTTATCTGAGAAGCCCCTCTACTTCTCCAGGGGAAGCTAATACATTTCTCTTTTTAGACAATTTTAAGACACCTTTCATAAGACTCTTCAGAAAGTCCTGACAAGAGTTAAAGCACTAAGTAACTTCAGTCATGTCCAGCTCTTAGTGACCCCATGGACTATAGCCCACTAAGCTCCTCTGTCCATGGAATTCTCCAGGCCAGAATACTGGAGTGGGTTCCCTTGCCCTTCTCCAGATGATCTTCCTAGATTGAAAGCTGAGTCTCTTCATCTCCCGCATTGGAGTTCTTTACCACTAGAGTGAATATGTCACCTGTAGCAGTGACTGATACAATCAATTCATAGGGGTTTCCCTCCCTTCATAGTTCACAATCCCAGCCCCTCCCTCCTACACCCTGGACTTAATTTCCCAAATCATGCACCTACACCCAAGGCTCTGATTCAGGCTCCACTTTGAGAAAGGCCTAGCCTATGATACCTAGGACACTGTAATCATAACTGTGGTTACCTTTGACCAAGCCTCCCATATACTGTTTTCCAGACTCAGAAAGCTGACAGTCCTAAACAAGATCATTGGTGCTGACTGATGTGGTCAGAATGCAAAGTGAAAGTGAAAGTCGCTCAGTCATGTCCAACTGCAGCTCTTTGCAACTCCATGGACTATAGCCTGCCAGGTTCCTCGGTCCACGGGGATTCTCCAGGCAAGCATACTGGAGTGGGTTGCCATGTCCTCCTCCAGGGGATCTTCCCAATCCAAGGATGGAAGCCAGATCTCCCTCACTGCAGATGGATGTAAGTAGGATTCAAACCCACATGTGCTGGAGACTCAACGACTTTCAGCATTGCCTTTCATGTGGTACTGTTAAGGACAACACTCCTTAGACATTGAGAATTTGGCATCAATCAAATATGACATTACCAAGTGCTTCAAGCTGTCCAGGTGCTTCATAATACTAACAACAATAACTCCTATTTATTGACAGCTTCTTATGTGCCCAGTTCTTTGCATCTTTGTGATCTCATTTTATCTTTAGACAAGCAGTGAAATAATCCAGAACTATTTCCTCATCTTTTTGTCCCACAGTACTGGCTAAATAGACACTTGGTGCTTGCTTTTTGGATTAAAGTGAGTTGAAATAGAATTTCAAAAACACAGATTTTTTCTGTGTCCCCACTTCCTTTCAGAGAAATGAAGTGAACCTCATGCTCACAAATTTCCTGAAAATCTCCACTTTGTTCTTTGATAACATGTTCTGATGCCTTAAGAACAAAGAGAAACATATTTTCAAAGCCTGGGTTACTAGTCCCTTCAAAAGGGGAATAGAAATGTTAGATTCACTCAAGGAGATTAGTATCGTGGAGATATGGAGTTATAGGAAACCTCAGGAGGTTGTCTAGTTTATAACCTTGCCTCCAGGCAGAACTACAACAAAGCTATCATGATCACATCTCTGCCTGTGTATCCAGTTCAAATCTTATTATAACCCACGATAATGCCAATCTCCAAATGATAAAAAGATCCCTCTGATCCAACAATTGGCCAGTTTACTTCAAGCAGTGTTTGATAAGGCCAAATTCCAACAAGAAACATTTTAGTGGGTCAGAGAGTGAAAAATCAACAGGAGCAGAATTTCAAAAAGCTCCATAAAGGCCAAAGACTCTGGGAGCATGGATTTGCATCATCATGTTCTTTTTATTTTTTTGAAACTGCAAATCCTGAATTCTGGGAGAAATTAAAGAGCAAAGAAATTCTGTAACTATAAAACTTCATTACACCAATAAAATAAATACCTGTTTCCTATAGGTCAGGAGTAAATGATCATCATTACATGTATTCTTTATGGGATTAATAAACAGGGTCTTGTTCAAGAACCCGGAGGCAAATGTACACTAAAATGTGAACAAGAACAGGAAGAGAAGCATAATATCTTTGAGCACCTTCTAACCCAACAAATAAAGTTTTATATATACATTTTTCCATTACAAATGCAAAGATCATTTATTAAAATAGGATGATAACAATGGGGCTTAAAGTGCAGGCATCAGAAGTCCATTTAATCTCACTCGTTATTAGATGCTTTCTGCATTCAGCATGGGTCACAGGACATTCCCCTAGAGACATCGGAACTACACTTAGCAAACACACTATCAGGTTTTCTCACAGAAACGGTTTTTTGAAACAGAGTTGAATATCTTCATTCACTACAAATGAATGAAGATTAGCAAATGAACTTAATTAATCAGTTAATTTATTAATTAAGGAAAGATGTCTTAAACACCAGTGCAATGTTGTCCATTGAGAATAAAGATGCTGATATTCTGCAGAGTCAGCTACATAATGGGAGTGGAAAGTGGCTTTGCCATGATGAAATCACACAAGAATAGAGGGTTAGTTTCCCCATTTCCCTTCATGCCTGGGCCCCATGAACACTTTACATGCTGCCTCAGTGTTATCCAGGCTCCCCAGCTGGTTCAGTGGTAAACTGCCTGCCAATATAGGAGCCACAGGAAGTGGAAATGCTGGTTTGATTCCTGCCTCAGGCAGATTTTCTTGGAAAAGGGAATGGCAACCCACTCCAGTATTTTTGCCTGGAAAATGCCATGGACGAAGGAGCCTGGTAGGCTACAGTCCACAGGGGTTGCAAAAACTCAGACATGACTGAGCACACACACACACATGCACTCAGTGTTACTCAGAGAAAGGCACTGCTGTACCCAGAACCATGCATGCCATGTGTCTTCAATTTTTTTAATGAAGTATAGCTGATTTATAATGTTGTACTCATTTTAGGTAAACAACAAAGTAATTCTGTGTGTGTGCCATGCCGCTGTCATCGCCAGACAGTGGAAAGGTAAAGAGAAGGTGAAAGGGGTCAGTTTGGTGTAAGTCTGAAGCAGGAATAGCCCTCGTCATTTCCATTCTCATTCCACTGGTGAGAGGCAGGGTGTAACTAGGCTAACCAGAGGACCATATTTAGATTCAAATAGGGTTGGACAATTCAACCCCTGGCTGGGTAACCACTCTCCAGCTAAAAGTCTATTATGTGTATAATGCAAACAAATTTCACTTCACAATCGCCATCTCTCTCACATTTTCTTTCATTCTCTCATATTGTTTAAAGCACACCCTTAAAAGGATTTTACTCTTGCTGGTTGTTTTTTGAGAGGTGAAGGTTTCAGAGAGGTGAAATTTGGTCTATGGTTGAAGTGTGTGTGTGTGTATGCGTGTTTAGTTGCTAAAGTTGTATCCGACTCTTTGTGAAACCATGAACTGCAGCCCACCAGGCTCCTCTGTCCATGAGATTTCCCAGGTAAGAACACTGCAGTGAGTTGCCATTTCCTTCTCCAAGCTATGGTTAAAGTACAAGACATTTAATGAAAAGGTCACCTCTCCTTAATATACTTACTTTACTCACAGCCAAATTCATTGTCTGAAGTTCTTATCCACCTGGGTAAAATACTGAGTGAATATCTAAATGGCTCTTCTTCTTGATCCATAATTATATGATATCAAATTATTATTGAAATTGGCAAAGTTGGTCACTCCATGAGGGATCTTGTGTAGACATACTCTGTTTATAACAAGTTTCACGACTTTTTCTTTTTCCTGAACGTATTGATTCTGAAGTGGAGGTGCTATTCTTTGGTTAAATCCTTACAGATTTCATCAATTAAGGAAAAAAGAAATTCTGGTAAGCTCTTCATTTACTTAACATTGAGCATCTGCTGTGTACAAGATGCTGTGCTAGACTATGAGACTCCTGAATTATATAAAATGTAGTTCCTACTCCCAAAGAATCTTTAGGTAACCTTAGAACATATCATTTAGTTGCTTAGTCGTGTCCAACTCTTTCGCAGCCCCAAGGACTGTAGCCTACCAGGCTCCTCTTTACATGAGATTTTCCAGACAGGAATACTGAACTGGGTTGCCATTTCTTTTTCCAGGGCATCTTCTTAACGCAGGAACTGAACTCATATCTTACATTGGCAGGCAGATTCTTTACCACTGAGCCACCTGGGAAGCTCCATAAGAAATAGTCCTTCCTAATTTTTCTTTCTTAAAAAAAAAAAAAAAAAAAACCTCCCAAAAGCTTACTTAAAATTAGTCCAGTAGAGGGCAGCACACACACATACACGCACTGCCACAAGCACCCCGGCACCCCCAAGTAGACAGAACAAAGTAGTTCTTTGTGCAGTACCCAGAACATGGTAGGTATGCAACTGACTCTTAAGGAAAAAAAAAGACAGAGAGTAGCAAGAGAGAACACATTTACAAACAGGCAAACATGCCTTAAATAAAATTAGTATTCTAAAAGATAACAAAGAACAACCTAATTTATTCCTTATGTCTTAGTAATTGTTTCAAAAACACAGTGTACATAGAATGCAGTAAAAATCCACTTATGGTGCAAATACTCCATAATTCAGCTCTATTATCATATTACTGTGTTTGATTTGTTTTCTCTGAACTCTGATATAGCTATGAAAATGAGAAACTCAAGTGTAACATTTTTTTCATCAGTGAAAATAGAGATAGATGGAATCTAATTATTAAAACTGTCATGTACCTTAGTCACCCACATGCTGAGATAAATTATCCAGTTCTTCAACACATTTTAACTATGAAAAAGAGCAAGAGATAAGCACTAACTCATTAACACTATACGAAATGGTTCAGTTTATTAATAAAAGACTAATAACAAAGCCTTGTGGGTCTATAATGGAGATTTATAACTAGCATTTGCTAGGGGAGAAAATGTATACATTTGCTATTAATAAATTGACAGCAAAAGTTTTTCTTCTTGCATTAAGCCTATATACAAAGGTTTGTGGATTGGGTTGTAATTATGGTCTTCAAGCCAGAGAATTGCCAAATTAGCACATCTAATGAAATCAATACATTTTGAGGCACAAAGATTCTTTTTGAGGTGTGCAAGGAAAACTTTAGCAAGGCATGACTGCCTTTTGTTTCTATAGAGTGCTGATTCATTACTTCTAAGCACACAACTGATGACTGAACATCTATTACTGAAAAAGTAAGATACAATATTAACAAGTTCATTCCTACTTAACCAAAGAGTAAAAAAAAAAAAAAATCCTTTCATTTGAGAGTAACAAAGTTTTTTTGGAAACATCAGTAGTAGAAATATAGATGAGTACAACTGAGGTGAATAAATAAAAAGTAGAAAAACTAAAATAACACAGAGGAAAAATAAGTCATTTTTAGGAAACCTGGGTCACAAAAGACATTTTATCCTTCTTTCCAGTAAGGTTGCAGCCCATCGGATTTTCGCCCTGACATTTGGGTTTTTTAATACTGTATGGAGTATCAGAGTAAACATGTGTCACAGATTCAGATCAATTTAGAAAAAAAAGAAATCAATATTTTAAAAGAGTCTGTGTCAAAACATCCCTTCCCCTTTACCACTCTGAAGTTTTTCAAGCTTAAATAAGTTTTCTTCAATTTCTTGCTTCTAGAATCTAAGCGCTTTTTCCTTCCTATTTTATCAATGCTTGAAAGTAAAAAAAAAAAAGTCTGAAATGTTCAATCTAACTTTGTTGATAAAGGAGAGAAAATGGATTCCCATAGTTTATTCTAACTGGTAAGGACAATCTCCTGAGGCATAATTCTTACAAATGCATGCATTTTGGCTGAAGATGCCATCTGAGAGGTAGGAAGCAGCTCAGAGGGAACATGAGTGTGGCCAGGCTAACACCGTAGCAACTCAACTCCCTTCTATTCTAGAAGGAACAAAATAACTTAGAAGAGCTGCACCAACAGCACTTTTGCTTAATAGGCTTTTTCAAATAATGGAACCTATTGACTTTGATTTCATGAAAGGTCTTTAAAGTATGTATTTCCCCCAAATCAAGAAAAGGGTAGACCCTCACTGGCTCCTGAGCTGGAAATATTCTTATTTGTGTTTGGAAAAGTTCAGTTCATTGCCCTGAGAATTTTTATCTATATTTGTCTCCCACAGTTTTAAGTTGGTCAGCTAACTTAAAGATATTCATATCCATGATTCTCATGTCTTAGAATTTCTCACTGGAACCAGAGATCAGTTTTGCAAAGTCACCTACCCTGCTTCCAGACAGTGATAATAAATATTTGGATACAGCTTTAGAGTATATGAAGTACTTGCATGATGTATCATGTAAAGCACAGACTAACCGGGACATAAACAATGTTAACTTTGTGCAATACTGAACTATAAGACACTTATACCAAAAACAGATATACATTGACTCTGCCAGTCATTAGGCACGCAATTATATGCTAAATTTTGCTTCTACTTTGCTGCTCTGTATTATTTTTTCTCTTCAATTGGCTTTTAAAACCTTTCTGTGATCATATCACATTTTTTATCACTTTCACCTCTAGAACAATACTGAATAAAAAATAGATGTTCAATAAATAATTGAAGAAATTATAAAAAGTGAATGAATGCATGAACTAAGAATGAACCATTATGGAAGAAGCCATTAAAATTTAGCCTGATAACTCTAAAGCCAGAACTTTTGAGTGTTAAGAAATGTGACTTTATGTCTAGGCTGACTCCCTGCCTATTCAGTTTGGGGCTTTAACCATTTTCACAACGTAAAGTAGAGATGGAGCATGACTAATACCTTTTTTTTCTCTGCTGGGTACCTCTACCTCAATGTCAAGATACATTAGGCCATTTCCCACACCCTCCATAAAGTCCCCTTGTCTAAGCTTTAAGATCTTTGCTTCCTCTGAACTTTTGTGGCATTTATAGTCAAACCAGCACTCAGTAATTTCTTAGCCGTTTTTTTGGAGGGGAGGGGGGCAAGCTTGTCTCCATTTTTGACTCTTCTACAACATTTGGATCTGCCAAAGTATTTGGCAGAGTAACAGCCACATGACGGGTAGGTATTAAATATTTTTATTTAGATAATAGTTTTAAAGAGATGGGAATACCAGACCACCTAACCTGCCTTTTGAGAAATCTGTATGAAGGTCAGGAAGCAACAGTTAGAACTGGACATGGAACAACAGATTGGTTCTAAACAGGAAAAAGAGTACATTAAAGCTGTATATTGTCACCCTGCTTACATAACTTATATGCAGAGTACATCATGAGAAATGCTGGGCTGGAAGAAGTACAGGTTGGAATTACTGATTGCCAGGAGAAATATCAATAACCTCAGATATGCAGATGACACCATCCTTGTGGCAGAAAGTGAAGAAGAACTAAAGAGCCTCTTGATAAAAGTGAAAGAGGTGAGTGAAAATCTGGCTTAAAACTCAACATTCAGAAAACAAAGATCATGGCATCTGGTCCAATCACTTCATGGCAAATAGATGGGGAAACAGTGACAGACTTTAATTTGGGGGGCTCCAAAATCACTGCAGATGGTGACTGTAGCCATGAAATTAAAAGACACTTGTCCTTGGAAGAAGAATTATGACCAACCTAGATAGCATATTAAAAAGCAGAGATATTATTTTTCCAACAAAGGTCCGTCTAGTCAAAGCTATGGTTTTTCCAGTAGTCATGAATAGATGTGAGAGCTGGACTATAAAGATGAATGCCGAAGAATTGATGCTTTCGAGTTGTAGTGTAGGAGAAGACTCTTGAGGGTCCCTTGGACTGCAAGGTGATCCAACCAATCCATCCTAAAGGAAGTCAGTCCTGAATATTCATTGGAAGGACTGATGCTGAAGCTGAAACTCCAATACTTTGGCCACCTGATGGGAAGAGATGACTCATTTGAAAAGACCTTGAAGCTGGGAAAGATTGAGGGCAGGAGGAGAAGGGGACAACAGAGGATGAGATAGTTGGACAATATCACTGGTTCAATAGACACGAGTTCGAGTAAGCTCTGGGAGTTGGTGATGGACAGGGAAAGCTGGTGTACTGCAGTCCATGGGGTCTCAAAGAGTCAGACACAACTGAGTGACTGAGCTGAACTTTATTCTCTCATGCATTCAACAAATATTGTCAAATACTTAGTCTTTGCCCGGGACTGCTCTGAACATAGAAAGAAAGCAGGAAACAAAGTCATTGCCTTCATGGAGTTTACATTCTAGTTGTGGGAAACAGACAGACAAATTAGCTGACATCTTCCACTCCAAGAATACTATGCCCTATGTCAACATGAAGTTATAGAAGCTGTACCTTTGCCCCTAATCCCATAGAAATGGAATGATATCTGACAAATGAGGATTTAAGAAGCTCTTTTGCCCCTTTTCTGCTTACCTTTATCTGTTCCCTTTAAACCTTAATTATAGAAATGAGATCAGGAGGCAATTTAACCCCTGACAAGCTCTCCTGAATGCACACCACACCTTGCTGAACTTGTTGACTATTTTGCTAGATTAAAAGAAAAGTGAATAATTAAGTAGTTAAAGAATAACTAGCCCTCCTCCAGTGGCTTGCTTAGCAATCCTGCAGGCAGACCATGCGGGTAAGATAACACCTGAAGAGCGAAAACAAGGAGTCAGCCATTCTTTAATGCAGAATGACACAGAGCTTGACTTCCTTCCTTGATGATTCACTGACATTCTTTCCCCTTTAACATCTGTCATGGCTGAGCAGAATCTTGAGAGTTGGTTTTGAGGAAATGAGTCTGCCTTCTCCCCAGGTTGCTGGCCTTTGAATTAAAGCAAACTTTCCTCTCCACCAACAATTGCCTCTCAAGTATTGGTTATTCATTCTCATTTGTGTACCTGGGTTTTGTTAGTGGTTTCTATCTGTTTGGTATCTTTATGGAATCAAGGTATTCCTTTCCATTCCGTTTGCTACCTTCTATGCTTTCATTTTGTATTGTGATATCTCAAAATGTTGCTTTTCATAAAAACCAATCACAGGGTAAAACAGAGGCATAGGCTGTATAAGGCTGTTGTTCGAGCTGGCCTCACAGACTGGTGGGATTCTCACCAGATTGGTGTCAGTTTGGACAAATTTGGCTTTACAGTGGTATAGAGAAAGTCTTTGGAGAAGGAAATGGCAACCCACTCCAGTGTTATTGTCTAGATGATCCCAGGGATGGCAGAGCCTGGTGGCTGCTGTCTATGGGGTCCCACAGAGTCAGACATGACTGAAGCAACTTAGCAGCAGAGAAAGTCGCTCAGTCATGTCCGAGTCTCTGCGACCCCATGGACTATACAGTCCACGGAATTCTCCAGCCCAGAACAGTGGTGTGGGTAGCCTTTCCCTTCTGCAAGGGGATCTTTCCAACCAAGGATAGAACCCAGGTCTCCCACAACGCAGGCAGATTCTTTACCAGCTGAGCTGCAAGAGAAGCCCAAACTTGGCTTTGAGTCATCAATAAAATCTGATGAAGTTTTCCTTCTGTCTTAATTGTGTTTGTCCTGAGAGCCTTACTTTGATAGACAGACTGTGCTCTTCCTGGTTTTCTGCTTGCTGGGGGTGTACATTGTTGGCTCTGCATCCAGAAGACAAACATCTGGGTGGGCACCCAGGACATGAAGTAGACAACTGTCACCACCTCTCACAGGGTCATTAAGTCTAAATCTTCTCTTCCAGTAGAAACTCCCGTTTCTCCAATACACTCTTATTATCATCCTTATTTTTACAACTATCTTTCTAAATGGCATCATCTTGCCAAGGATGATTTGGGCTTTCAGTGGCTCCTCTGGGAAACATTTGACATGGACAAAATTGTTCATTTGGGAGACATCATAGAAAAGAGAGGATAAGATTACTTAGTCCAAATTGCTAGAATTTTTCTATTGCAGAAAAAGGTAGCCTATGCAGAGGCTACCAAATGAACTTAGAATCAAAAATTGCTTTACTAAAAGATTCTTTGTCCAAGGCTAACGAACAATTTGACAAACCTAAACAACAATAAATTAGACTCATTTCCCTAGTAAATCCACCTTTTCCTGGTCTTCCAATTGCTTACCTACATTCAAGCCCACTCTCCCCCCTTGTCCTGTTCTTTCTCCCTCATTGCTATCATCTCCTCTGTCCTCCCCCTTGTCAAGACTCCTTGATTCTTTCCCAGTGATTTTCCTAGGACTCCAAAAGACCAGTTGCTTCTAAAGGTCCATCTTCCTATGAGCAAGTTTGCAGGAAACTGTAGAACTTAATCTTTAGACTGAAGCTGAACTAAGAGCTATAATTAAGGATTTTCCTAAACTCTGAGAGGACCAGCAACTACCAAAGAAAAACTTAAAATTCTTTTGAGTATATAAGGCTGAGGGTTACCCGATCAATATTAAGATGCACGTTGGACAAAACAAGGTTGGATTCAACCTTCACAGAGGTTGAATCTTAAATGGCAAAACTGGATTGGACTGACCCAGAAAAGGACCTATAAGATATTTATTTTCACAATAAATGTAAGTGTCCAAAATTGGTCAAAACATATGTCAAAGTTCTCTAGAAACTACATTTGAACACTCTAATAAAATTCAGTCAGATGATTAATCATATAAACAAAAGAAAAACTATAAGATAATTTCAAGCTACACTAGGAAACACCTTCAAACAACACTCAGGAGATAAAGAAGGTGCTGACGTAATAGCAGTTCTTTCATCTCACTTTTCATCAAAACTAAAACTAATATTAGATACCTACTTAAATGACAGAAATTAGAATAAGAAAGCTCCTTTACCTGAATTATAGCTCCTGGAAGAACATTTTGAAAGGCCTTAAGAACAGAAATCATGCAGGACCCAAAATAAATGTATGGCCCTACAGATGGGACATTTGGGGCCCCCCTCTCCAACCTCATAACAAAGACATTTGTACATGCTCTAAATAGAAAGGACACTGCAAAGAAGATTGACCTAGCTTGCAAAATGGAAGCCAGAACAAAATCCCAGAAAATTCACATCAGTAAGCATGTTCTAAAGAAAAATTGCCCAATGTTGCACCTTACCCTTAAACACTGAAGGTTAACTTGATTATTAACTTGAGGTAGCTGCTCAGTCCTGCCCAACTCTTTGTGACTCCATGGACTATATAAGCCTGCCAGGAGCTTCTGTCCATGGAATTCTCCAGAAAAGAATACTGGAATGGGTAGCCATTCCCTTCTCCAGGGGATCTTCCTGACTCAGGGATCAAACCCATGTCTCTCACATAGCAGGCAGATTCTTTACCAACTGAGCCACCAGGGAAACCTCAAACACTGAAGGTTAATCAGCCATAAGTACTGATGGTTACTTCACCATTTTCTGGTAGATGAGAGGATGACTCTTTACACTTTAAGCTCTGCCGTCCTGTCCCAGCTTTCTCTCTGGAGAACATGTTATCCAGGTGGTAGGTGTTTCAAGTAACCCATCTATTTCTCTGTGTTCTGGGCCTTGACTGTATCCCTTTGGGCCTTCACTGGTGCTCTGTGATACCACTCCTACTTTTTAATAGAAGGATATTTGGCTCAACTGTAGAGCACATCCACCTTCTTCACTGTGTTTCTGGACCAGACCAATTCCTATGTTCCTATCTTCATCTGGAAAGGATAACAACATACCTGGCAGGCATGCCCAGAAGCTCACTGAAGCCCCCTTCTATTTCTTCCTGTTCCTCAGATTTAAACGCTCTCAGTTTCCACATGATCTAACACCTTTTCCTGGTCTTCCAATTGCTTACCTACATTCAAGCCCACTCTCCCCCCTTGTCCTGTTCTTTCTCCCTCATTGCTATCATCTCCTCTGTCCTCCCCCTTGTCAAGACTCCTTGATTCTTTCCCAGTGATTTTCCTAGGACTCCAAAAGACCAGTTGCTTCTAAAGGTCCATCTTCCTATGAGCAAGTTTGCAGGAAACTGTAGAACTTAATCTTTAGACTGAAGCTGAACTAAGAGCTATAATTAAGGATTTTCCTAAACTCTGAGAGGACCAGCAACTACCAAAGAAAAACTTAAAATTCTTTTGAGTATATAAGGCTGAGGGTTACCCGATCAATATTAAGATGCACGTTGGACAAAACAAGGTTGGATTCAACCTTCACAGAGGTTGAATCTTAAATGGCAAAACTGGATTGGACTGACCCAGAAAAGGACCTATAAGATATTTATTTTCACAATAAATGTAAGTGTCCAAAATTGGTCAAAACATATGTCAAAGTTCTCTAGAAACTACATTTGAACACTCTAATAAAATTCAGTCAGATGATTAATCATATAAACAAAAGAAAAACTATAAGATAATTTCAAGCTACACTAGGAAACACCTTCAAACAACACTCAGGAGATAAAGAAGGTGCTGAAGTAATAGCAGTTCTTTCATCTCACTTTTCATCAAAACTAAAACTAATATTAGATACCTACTTAAATGACAGAAATTAGAATAAGAAAGCTCCTTTACCTGAATTATAGCTCCTGGAAGAACATTTTGAAAGGCCTTAAGAACAGAAATCATGCAGGACCCAAAATAAATGTATGGCCCTACAGATGGGACATTTGGGGCCCCCCTCTCCAACCTCATAACAAAGACATTTGTACATGCTCTAAATAGAAAGGACACTGCAAAGAAGATTGACCTAGCTTGCAAAATGGAAGCCAGAACAAAATCCCAGAAAATTCAATCAGTAAGCATGTTCTAAAGAAAAATTGCCCAATGTTGCACCTTACCCTTAAACACTGAAGGTTAACTTGATTATTAACTTGAGGTAGCTGCTCAGTCCTGCCCAACTCTTTGTGACTCCATGGACTATATAAGCCTGCCAGGAGCTTCTGTCCATGGAATTCTCCAGAAAAGAATACTGGAATGGGTAGCCATTCCCTTCTCCAGGGGATCTTCCTGACTCAGGGATCAAACCCATGTCTCTCACATAGCAGGCAGATTCTTTACCAACTGAGCCACCAGGGAAACCTCAAACACTGAAGGTTAATCAGCCATAAGTACTGATGGTTACTTCACCATTTTCTGGTAGATGAGAGGATGACTCTTTACACTTTAAGCTCTGCCGTCCTGTCCCAGCTTTCTCTCTGGAGAACATGTTATCCAGGTGGTAGGTGTTTCAAGTAACCCATCTATTTCTCTGTGTTCTGGGCCTTGACTGTATCCCTTTGGGCCTTCACTGGTGCTCTGTGATACCACTCCTACTTTTTAATAGAAGGATATTTGGCTCAACTGTAGAGCACATCCACCTTCTTCACTGTGTTTCTGGACCAGACCAATTCCTATGTTCCTATCTTCATCTGGAAAGGATAACAACATACCTGGCAGGCATGCCCAGAAGCTCACTGAAGCCCCCTTCTATTTCTTCCTGTTCCTCAGATTTAAACGCTCTCAGTTTCCACATGATCTAGTTCTAATACCATATGTAGATGGTCTCTGTTAACCTTTGTTCAGAAAACAATAAAAACTGTCAAGAGGATTCCATTTTCTTGCTCACATCCTTAGCAAAAGAAAGATATACAGTTTTTTCTTTGCCAAGTAGTTCATTTTTTATGATCTAAGGGAGGAAAAATTCTCTCCCTTGATATATTAAAAAGTATCTTAATGTAGTCTAGATCCCTTACAAAATAGCAACCATGATTTCTAGGTTTCAATGGATATTGCAGACAATGAGTGCTGAATCTTTCTGAGACTGTGACACCTCAGTGTGAGTTGACCAACTCCTCAGTAAGAGACCCTCTTTTCTGGAAACCCAAACATGAACAGGTCTCTGTAACTTGGATAAGCATCTTCTCTTCCACAATCTCCTTCCCTAGATTCCCCTAACAACAAAAAAGCTTTTTTTTTTTTTTTTTGCTTATACATGAGATCTAGACAAGCCCTTGGAATTTTTATTCAACCATCAAAAACCCATCACTGACTATAACCTCATCCTTGACCCTATTGCAAAAGTTTACATCTGTCTTAGGGCAATGGAACCTCATGGTTCCTCATGCAGGACAGATGTTACTACTGACTGATAACACACAACAGCCAGACAATTAAGCTCTTATGAGACTGTTTTTCTATCTTCATGTTACTATTCATTGAAGCCATACCATGAGTTTTGCCAATCACTTTTCCCCACCAGATAGAGGGGAATCTCCTGAATGCCTTGACTCAGAGAGCTTTCCTATATCTCACACAGCTTTGTTACAGACTCCAGTCAAGACTCCTGACTAAACATTTTCTTGCTGATGGAAAACTGAAACCAGAGATTATCGAGCAGGATATGATGTCACTAATTTAAGGTCTACTTTAGAATATCATTCCCTACATGAGATAAAATGATCCCAGATGGCAAAATTTATTGTACTTGCTAGAGGTTATTTGGGCTTCCTAGATAGTACTAGTGGTAAATAGCCCACCTGCCAGTGCAGAAGAGGTAAGACACATGGGTTCAATCCCTGGGTTGGGAAGACCCCCTGAAGAAGGACATGGCAACCCATTCCAGCATTCTTGCCTGGAAAATCCCATGGACAGAGGAGCCTGGCAAGCTACAGTCTGGGGGTCACACAGAATCAGACATGACTGAAGTGACTGTGCACACACAAACCACAGCTTATCAACTAGCCAAAGATCAGGGAGTAAACAAATATGTAGACAGCAGGTATGCTCTTGGAGAAATACATGACTTTGAGATGCCTTGGAAACAAAGAGTATTTCTTACTTCTACTGGAACCATCATCAAAAATGGACAAGGAACTTTTAAATGCATCCAGAGAAGGCACAAGAGAAAATGCTAAACATTGTTAATTATTAGAGAAATGCAAATAAAAACTACAGTGAGGTACCACCTCACACTGGTCAGAATGACAGTCACAAAAAGTCTACAAAACAAATGCTGAGGAGGGCATGGAGAAAAGGAGACCCTCCCACATTGTTGGTGGGAACATACATTGGCAGAGCTACTATGGATAACAGCATGGAGTTGTCTCAAAAGACTAAAAATAAAGCTATCACATGATCCTAGCAACCTCACTCCTAGGCATATATCCAAACAAAACTGTGATTCAATAAGATGTATGTACTCCACTGTTCATTATAGCACTATTTACAACAGCCAGGACATAGAAACAACCTAAATGTCCATCAACAGATGAATGGATAAAGAATATGTATTTCACATATGGAATGGAATATTATCATTCAGTTCAGTTCAGTTCAGTCGCTCAGTCATGTCTGACTCCTTGCAACCCCATGAACTGCAGCACGCCAGGCCTCCCTGTCCATCACCAACTCCCAGAGTTCACCCAAACTCTTGTGCATCAAGTCGGTGATGCCATCCAGCCATCTCATCCAGAATGGAATGGAATATTACTCAGCCATTAAAAGAATGAAATAATGCCACTTGCAGCAATATGGATGAATCTGGAGATTATCTTACTAAGTGAAATAAGTTGGACAGAGAAAGACAAATACCATATGATATACCTTATACACCTAATCTTAAAAAATGATACACATGAATTTATTTACAAAACAGAAACAGACTCACAGACTTAGAGAATGAATTTATGGTTACCAAAAGAGATGGGTAGGGAGGAAGGACAGACTGAGAGTTTGGGATTGACATGGAACTACTGCTATATTTAAAATAGATAGCAAACAAGGATCTACTCTAAAAAAAAAAAAAAAAATCGCCTTGTCAACCCAGAGCAAAAGAACAAATCCCACAGGCCAAGATAGGTTGTTCTATCTTGCTTATTTCCTTGACCTAGAGACAGAAGTTTTAGCAATGGTACAGACACTACCACAGTTAGCCAACAAGAAATCAAGAGCAGTGCAATTGCCCACTGATACTCATGACAATGAATTTCTCTTGCTCTCTACTGCATCTAGGGCAGAGATAGTACTGCTAATGGCTGTAGCCAGGGCTAGTAAATTTCATTACAGTCCTTTCTAGTTATATAATTCCCACCAGTGGGGTCAATGCTTTAATTTTTCACATAAATGAGTTATGTGAATAGCTGGTAAAAATGCCTAAATAATCAAGAATGAGCTTCATTTTGGAGCTCTTGTCTTGAGTTGGAGTATCCTTTCAATTGGGTCAAATTTGGAATTGCTTCTTAGTTGTGAAATATGAACTCAAGGATAGGCTTTCAAAGTCTCATTTCTGCATTTGTTATTAATAACACTTCCTAAGGCTGAGAGGAGCTACCCCACACCCGAGGTCAGGGGCAGCAGCCGGGAGGAGCTACCCAGCATCCGAGGTCAGTGGCAGGGGCCAAGTGGAGCTATCCCACCTGTGAGGTCAGGGGGAGCTGGGAGAAGCCACCTCGTGCCCGAGGCCAGGGGCAGTGACCCTGAGAAGCCACTCTGAGCCTGAGGCCAGGGCCAGCTGCCAGGAGGAGCAACCCAGGGAGCAGTGGTTGCGCAGGTGCAGGAGGGCCTAGCGGAGCTATCCCACGTTGAAGGTCAGGAACGGTGGCAGTAAGGAGATACCCCTCATCCAAGGTAAGGAACAGCGGCTGTACTTTGCTGGAGCAGCCATGAAGACAT